>LZPO01018864.1:1094-14511 GCA_001675575.1 Neotoma lepida | reverse complement strand
AGCATCATTGGAATATTCAGGTCTTGCTGTAGTAGGATATCTGGGCTCTGGTGGTGCCATATTGCCCTGGCTATTATGTTCTTACACTGGCATTTAGGCATCTGGGTTTGGGATGATTGTAGGTCTAGGTGCTGATTTCTGAGTTTGTTTTGTTGGATGGATGTTTTGTTCCTTGGCTTCTGTTTTGTCTTTGGTCTTCTGGTCTTTGTGGCCTAGATTTCTGGTGGCTGGAATTACCTGTGATCCAGTAAGGAGTCTCTGTCCAAGTTGGGGCTGGAATCCTGGTGGCTAATTTGGCCTTTGCAGCAGGGGTCTCTGACTGAGTTGCAGGTAAGATAAGGCATGAGAAGGAATGGTGATTGGGATCACTGAGTGAGTGGAGTAGGTCTGCTGCCCTCCGTGGTTCTGGTGGCCAATGTGGTCTCTGGTCCAACAGGAAGTCTCTGCCTGAGTTTGCTTATCTGTTTTTCTGGCTTGCTTGACCTGCACCTGTTCTTCAAAGTGTTGTGGCCTGTTCCAGGTTTTCTGACTGATGTGATCTGCTCCTGGGAGCAGAAGTCCACAAAAGCTGGCACTAGGGGCACAGCAGCAGGAGGGGACCATGGGTGGGATGGGACAGGGGTGGGGGNCAGTGGAGTGGATCTTTGGGATCTGAATCTAGGTAGTGGGGCAGTTCATTTGGCAGGCAGGGTACTCACCTGTTCTTCTGACTGGTGTGGCTTACACCTGAGCAGCAGAACTTCTCCAGAGTTGGGGGCAGGAGTTTGGCAGTGAGACAGGGAGTGAGGTTGGAGGTGGATGGGTGGTAGAATGGGTCTTTGGGAACTGAATCTATGGAGTGGGGCAGTTCAGCTGACAGGCAGGTCACTGGCCTGTTCTTCTGACCAGTATGGCCTGACTTTGTCTCTTTTGTGTATAATTATATTCCCAGTGAATAGCACAGTAGTAACTCAGATAGTATTTGATAAATATGAAACAAATACATGCATTATACAAATTGTTTATTGAAGTCACTGGATACAGTGGTATGAGCAGGAATCCACTTTATTTCCCTCCATTGTTCATTCTGTGAAGCTAGACTGTGAATTAACGTCCTCTATCTTTCATAAAACAAAACTATAGGCTTTTTTACTTTAAAAATCTAAACTTGAAGCTGATAGAAGGCTCATAGATGGTAAAAGGATGCCTAATGGGAGGCCTTGCATTACTCTTCTGATACTTGCTCACCTCAAAGCTATTTCTGCCTCATCTATAGATGGCAAAACATATATCTAAACAGGGGCAGTATTATGAGAGAAAGAGAATTATTAGTAATCAAACCTAATTACAGGGAAAGGTAGCTTGGCTGTGACCCACAGGAGAGCAGTGCTGTGGCCTCATTCCACCCCTGAGAGTAGTGGGTTTTGCTTAGTGTTAGCACATTCAGTGTGGAAAATGCACCCCAGAATTTCCCTTAAATGGAGTATCATCGGGGAGCAACACCCCCAATCAGGATGCTCTCTCTGAAGTCCCTGTCACAGATGGGTTATAGTCTGGCCAGTTGCCATGGCTCTGGCCTCTGAATCTGCATTGCCAGCTTCTCCAACTNCCTTCTGCTGAGCTCAGGTCATAGCAGGCAGGAAGCTCTCTTGAGTAGGTGCCTGGATCAGACAGGACATTGTTATCTGTGCTCCATGGGCCCAGAGTTGGCACCCCATAGTTATGGAGCCCTTTTTTCTTCCATGTGCCTTCTGTTAGTGACCTTTTTCTTGCTTAGATAAAACACCACAACCAAAAGCAACTTGGGGAGGAAAGAGTTTTTTTCATCTTACAGTTTTTGTAGCCATCGTCTATAGAAGTTAGGGCAGGAAATAAAGGCAGGAACCCAAGGCATGAATCCAGAAACAGGAACTGAAGCAAAGACAGTGGAGGAATGCTGCTTTCTGGCTTTTTCCTCAGGGCTTCTTCAGATTGCTTTCTTATACCTCCTAGGATGACTTGCTTAGGGTTGACATTGCTCACAATTGGTTGGAACTTCTCATATTAATAATTAATCAAAAAATGTCCAACAGATCAATCTGATTGGGGAACTTTCTCAGTTGAGGTTCCCTCTTCCTAAATGACTCTCACTTGTGTCAAGTTGACATAAAGCTCAGCAGCACAGTACTTTTTTTTTCTACCAACTTTGTCCAAATTCTTTTTTTTTTATTCTCCAGTCATAAGTCAGACACTGCTTACACATAACCAGTTATCCTTATAGACCATTAAGCATGTGTCAGATGGTAAACATTTCCTTAATGGTTCCCTCCTGAGGTAGATCAGGCCAGCATCCTTTCGCCTGCTACAGCTTTGNATATATTCTCCCTGAAGAAATGTTTATTCAAATTCCCCTGTGCATCCCATAGCATCTTTACTTTCCCTCACTTATTATGGGTCACAGATGCCAATAAACAACCCCACAGTGGCTTAGGCTGTATGAAATCTTAGAACATTATTTTTTGCTTATCCTTTATAGACAATCCATGGTAAGATTTTTGGCTTTTAAAACCTTAGTTCAAACTCTGAGACAGTAAGAAAAAGTGACTATTGGGCCCAGCAGTCCTCCCCCCGCTGTGATGAGAAGCAAGACAGCATGAACACTGTGTTGTTCTCTCTAGCCTTGTTTGGCCATGCAGATGCTGATTGGCCATGCAGATGCTGAGAATGGGAAGTTTGATCAGTTTACAAAGAGGTTAGAGAGATACATTGTATTTTACCCCTGCCCTTGGATGCTTTCCGTTGTGTGCTGTGGCCACGGGGTAGGGTGAGGAGGGGCTGGGTTGTGAGGGATATATAAGGTTTCCCTGAGCTTCAATAAAGAGCATTCTTGTTTCAAGAGTGACGCATGTCTCTTGTGCTTTATTTCAGTCTGCAGACCCTTGCCCTCCTTGTGGTCCAAAGTGGCTCAGGCGCCACAAGTGACCTCCTGTTACTTTAATTTTTAACAAAGTGATTGTATTGGACTGGCCATTGGGCATTTTGACTTGTCACTTAATGTTTTTGAAATAGAAAATATTATTATTTGAAATAGAAAATAAAATCTCCATTTTATTGAGGAGGAAAGGGAGCCCAAGAGATGCTAAGTAACAAAAATCAAACAATTGTCACATCAGTAAGGGAAGTTGAGCAAGATTTGAACAGGGAAGGGCTACTTTCACAGATTATAATCTTACCTATGCTATCATTTGTGGGTCTCCTTCTTCCTCTGGATCATTGACCACCTGTTCACAAGGATGGAGGGAGCAGAAGTGGGGAACAGGGTTCAAAGGGCTNTGCATATGACGGAGATAGCCCTCTGGGAGATGACTTCAGCGAGACAACTCACTTTTATCCCAGAGTACATGGAATATACAGGATTGGGGATGGTAGCTGGGGAATCACCTAACTTGCATTAAACAGGACCAGCATGCTCCTCCCATAAAGTTGTGTTAGTGGCAGCATAGCCCTATGAAAATAGCTAGAGCATGTTAATTACCATGTGGTCAGCAAGGGAAGAACATTTGCAGGGAGCTACGTCAAGGGTCATTCTTGTGATCATCTAGATAAGGACACAGATTCTGTATTTTGTTAAAGTGTCTAACTGTAAGACACNCAATATATTTTCCCGCAGAACAAAAACCCTTTCAATGTCTGACAGTTTATTCTAATATTGTTTATTCTAATCTAGTGTTGTTTATTCTGCTATTGATACAAACTGTCACCTATATAATTAGCAATATGTTTAATAAACTTTAACTCATTGGTTCCAGGAATCCCTTGACTTTATCCCCTTACTCTCATTTTCATTTACATATCTGTCTAAATAGTACAATATTTGTATGCATATGTTATATAATATTAATTTGTGTTATATATGTAAGCATACTAGAATTTTTGATGTAGGAATGACATATGTGTATATGTTATACCATATTTAAATTTCAATAGTCTAATATTATGGAATATATTTAGAGTTGTAACAATGCCTGTATTTATTGCCTAAAATGTGTCAAAGAATAAGAACTGTTGCTTTTCCTCAATGTAATTCTATGACTGCCAGATAGATCCACCTTCTCTGGGCTCATGGAGAATGTTGGTATTACCTTCTCTGTCTAGAGAGGCACTTTGAGGGCTCTGATACTGAATCCCTTATTGTGTGCATCTGACATTAATAAAGCAATATATGGCAGCCCAAGCTCTACATTGAAGAGGATTTGGGATGTGATANGTGGTGGCTCTCTCTGTGTCTGTTGTGTGTCATCTGCTCAAAGCTGCGCATGGACATCACTTGGCCTCACATGTTAGAGCAGCTCTGTGTTCTTCATTGACGATGGAACATCTGCTGTAACCCTTGTCACTGCCTACTAGATGACATGTTTTCTCTTGTACCTGATATAACCAATTATGTTTCTTTTCCGAAGAGCATGTCAATTTTGTCCCTGTCACTGTTCCAGCCAAAAGCAAAGCAGTCTTGTCTTCTGTTACATTTAGTTTGAAATCACTGTGTTTTGTTCTAAGACCTTTCTGTTCTCTATCCTCCCTATTTTTCCCTGTACTGTAATTGTGTTTTGTTGTCTCTTTTGATAAGAATGTATCTGCACTTGACATCTTGTCAGGGCATTTTTCTTTATTTCTGATACGTTATTGTGCATGTCACTGTGATCTTACAGTCGTGTCATGGTATTTGTCAGATTTTTACTGTTGATGTTCAACATTCATCTGATTGCTGCCACAGATACAAGAGAACCCTTTATCAAATATGTTTGTGGTCTTTGAGGAGCCTCAGGAAGGAATAAAAGGGAACTTATATCCATTAACAGGTATTCCCAGATTGTGTTTATTCAACAGAATCTAGGAACCTTTGGCAAACCCATACATTTCCCTGGATAGTTTTTAAATTTGACAATTTCATTGGACTCTTTACAAATCATTGTTTTCCTCCCATGTTAAATATATTGTTAGTTTTTTTTCCCTCCGCACTTTCCTTTGGATGTGTTCAATAGCTTGAACTGGAAACCTGATGACAAATCACTGCAATGAAGTTGTTTTATGTGAAGTTAGGTCTGACAGTGTGTGTCTGCCTGGAACCCTAGCACCTGGAGTATTTAGAGGGAAGAGGATCTGGAGCGCATGGACATCACTTGGCCTCACATGTCAGAGCAGCTCTGTGTTCTTCATTGATGATGGAACACCTGCTATAACCCCTGTCACTGCCTACTAGATGACATGTTTTCTCTTGTACCTGATATCCTTGAGTACATAGTGAGTTTGTGGCCACCCTGGGGTACACAAGACCATCTCAAAACCTCCACTATCAAGCAGAATTCTTTTTGCTGTAGTCTTCCCCCTTCCCGTTCTGAATAAATTTATTAAATATACTCATGGTAATATTAGGGATTGCTTTTCTACTTAAGGAAAATACACTTTCTTCTTTATTTTCTGACAATTTCAAACATGCAAATAATGTTTTGATCAAATCCACCCCACAACTTCCCATTGAATCCATCTATTATCCCCCACTATTCTTTCCTCCCAATGTCACATGCTACTTTAAATATCCCTTTCTGCTAATATAGTTGTAAGTGTGTGTGTGTGTGTGTGTGTGTGTGTGTGTGTGTGTGTGTGTGTGTGTGTGTGTGTGTGTGTGTGTGTGTGTGTGTGTGTGTGTGTGTGAATATCACCATTGTATAAATATTGATGTTATTTGGATAGAAAACAAGATCAAAGATTTTCTTCTAATTCTAAAGCAGTGGTTCTCAATCTTCCTTATGCTGTGACCTTTTAGTACAGTTCCTCATGCTTTGGTGACCCGCAATGGTATAATTATTTTCCTTGCTACTTCATAACTGTAATTGTGCTACTGTTATGAATCATAATGTAAATATCTGATATGCAGGGGCTATCTGATTTGAGACCCCCAGAGGAGTCATGACCCACAAGTTGAGAACCACTGTTCTAATGGGTTATTGAAGCAATTTATTAAAGAATGAGGGAGCAATCCACTTTCCAGGGTAAAACCTGATTTCGATATCACAGCTCTGAGCTATATTGCTGTCTGTCAAGGTTGTAATCTAGTCCTGGCTGGGGAGTCAGCATGACTTCTGGCATTCTCACATACACAACAGGGAAGTAGGTCATTTCTAGTGTAAGATGACAAGATCCTTGATTTTAACGTAGTTGATGTGGATAAATATTTCTTCCTGAATTTCATCATACTATGTGAAATAATGTGGGAGACTTTTGTTTAAAAAGAGAAAAGACTTGCGTTCCACTGAGGCTGGGATGCTCTGGTTTGAGGCGTCCTTTCTCTCTTATGCTTTGGCGCTTCTGTAAGTGTCTCAGATCAGACTGTAACTCAGCACTGTTCCCCAGTACTTCGTCAGCCTTCCNGTCCTCTTCCCTTCCTCTTGGTCTTTTAATCCCACCCCTTCTTTCTGTAAGATAGACTCAGACTTTAAACTTCATTTGTGAGCATTTGAAGGGCCTTGGGAAATCCCATCTCCAACCTCTTGGTTTATAGAAAAATATCCTAAACTAGATTAGTCTAGAGATACGGTAAGGGAGAGCCAAAGGTCCTTACCATTAAAATCCAGTTTTGGTTGTTGTTGTTTTCAAATTTCACTTCATTCCAAGCAGTCTTTATTAGAAAGGTACAATTTCCATCCAGTTACTCAGGAATGAAAATAATGGACAAAGCACAATTTCTCTGCTGTAGGAAGCTCAGGGGTAAGGTCCAGTTTAATTCCAGAAGCCAGCTGTACTTGTCATTATGTGGCTGCAAGAACATTTCCCTCCTGGCTTAGGAGAAAAACACAAGGCACGAAGGGCTTCCCTTGTTATTGCAGTACATTATAGCAATCGCTTAGTGTTTATTACACTAATTAATTACCTCCCTGTTTATTTTGTGCAATTATTTGCTTTTACTTAGTGGGTAGATAATGAATTCCTGTTAGCGGAAGAGAGATAAAACAGAAATTTAAAAGACCTGGAACTCTGACTTGGAAAGTTCAGAGCCACTGTTAGGCTCTGCAGGCAGGAGACAAGTCATGCTGTCTCTCTTTACTTCCAATGTCTCTCTCCACTTCCAGTGTCTCTCTCCACTGTCTCTCTCCACTTCGTGTCTCTCTCCAGTGTCTCCACTTTCAGTGTCTCTCTCCACTTCCAGTGTCTCTCTCCACTTCCAGTGTCTCTCTCCACTTCCAGTGTTTCTCTCCACTGTCTCTCTCCACTTCGTGTCTCTCTCCAGTGTCTCCACTTCNAGTGTCTCTCTCCACTTCCAGTGTCTCTCTCCACTTCCAGTGTCTCTATCCACTTCCAGTGTCTCTCTCCACTGTCTCTCTCCACTTCCAGCACCACAGTTCTGAAGCCTGTGCTTCTGTATCATGGTACTCCGTGTTTGAATGTGGAATGAACTGCTCACGCAGATATGCTTCTTCTACATTATAAATGGATATAACAAATATGTGTAAATATGTAATTAGATATCAAGACTCTTACAGTGGTTTATTAGGAGATACATTTTTGTAAAGCAAATACAAAGCTAGTAAAATGTTGATGGAAGATTTGGATGCTCNCAATTGGAATTTTATAAACAATTATTCAAGTGACTTTAAAAATGAAATGATGTACTTAAATAAACAACTCACTGGCTATAGTTTTCCCTGGCATTTCATTATACCATGTATTATATATTCAGTCTGGGCACTTCACGGTAGAAGTGTGGTTACTAAATAGCTCCTAAAACCTGATATGAATGCATTAACAATTTCAGGCAGTTGGCCTTGCAGCACTTACTACTGATCCTCACAATCCTTTGACAGTGTGTGTCAGTAGACAAATGCATCATAGTTGGATTTCATAGACTTACGTAGATAGCAAGTTTTAGTATTTATGGAGAGTGATTGGCTGGTGTTTGTTATCTATTTTGTGGTTGTGTAAAAATCAAAGGAAATTTTCTTTAAAATATGTTTTAGTATTTATTTTACAAGATTGTTATTCATTTATGTACTAGAATATGATGCAGATGTATATTGCATTTTAAGATTTATTTTTATTATTTAAAAATTAGAATATGCGTGTGTGTGTGTGTGTGTGTGTGTGTGTGTGTGTGTCTGTATGTCCATCAGTCTGTGTCTGTGTGTCTGTGGGTGGTACGGCACATGAGGATAAGTGACTGGAGGCCAGAGACTTCAGATCCTCCTGGGGAAAGAGCTACAAGTGGTTGTTATATGTTACCCAATGCAGGTGCTGAGAACTGAACTCAGGTCCTGTGAAAGACCTGCATGCGCCCATAACTACTGAGCCATCTTGCCAGCCCACACAGCCACATTTTCAGCTATCTTCAGAAGCATGTTTTTATTAAAACAGAAGTACACCACTTTCTCCTGACAGTTCTTCCCTCCAACCCTTCCCATACCTCCCCACTCTCAAATGGATTCACTCTTTTTCTTTAAAATACTTTTAAGATTTAGACATTTTGAAGTTTTGGAAGTGGAATTATTGGGTTTTAATAGTGAACTTGTCATAGATATTGCTAAGCTGATCAGTCTTTTTGCTGTGAAGTTGGTAGTTGGTTTCAGAACAAGATGGAATTAGTGTTTGTGAAATGTCTGTAAGTTTCAGGCTTTTACATTTTTCTTGTTTAAGTCAAATTGAATACCATCATGGAATCTATTAAGTACTTTTTAAAGTTTTAATCATGGAATATTAAAATTTCCCCAATCTCATCACTCTTGCTTATTGTATTGATCTATGTTCATATAAATTTTATTTTATTTTTAATTGACACATAATGATTTCATATATTTATGGGTGATGTGTGAATGTGATGCTTTACCTATGTGCAACAAGCAGATGATGTCATTTAATAGATATGCATATATGCACATATATAATCAATCCTAGTGGGGGCATTCAGAATCCTCGCTTCTGTTTAATTTTTAGTATATAGTAAGGATGGAAAGAGAAAGCTCAGTGGTTAAGAACATCTGTTGCTTTTACAGAGGACNAAGGTTTGATTCCCAGCACCTACATAGAATCTTGCAGATGTCAGTAATTCCAGTTCCAGTGGACCTGATGTCCTTTTCTGACTCCACGAACATGAGGTTCACACAAGGGGCAAAACACTCATACGCATGAAATAAACTAAATAAACCCACAGATTAATCTGTGTTAGGTAGAGGTTAGTCATAGACTAAATTAAAAGGAGAAAGTGAGCTGAGCACCAGCATCCATCCTGCTCTGTTTTCTGACTGAGGATGCAATGTGACCCACCACCTTCTGTCCTTGTTGCGATGCTTCCCCACCGGGTTGGATTCTATTCCCCTAGACCGTGAGCAACAATAAACCCTTCCTCTCTTGAGGAGCTTCTTGTGCTGTGCTTTGTCGTAATAGAAGCACAGTGACTAATTCAGCCAGAATGAAATCTGCAGTTGAATTACAGTTCTGATGCATCAGTTATTTGGTTTTTCAGGGAATAACTGCTGTTTACTTTTCCTATCTGTTGTATGGAACTGCTAATATAAACCTCATGCTAATTTAATGTACACATTAAGAAATACACAAAAAGTATCTAGCTCACTATTGCATAACACTCTATAATAGAATTTCTCAACTAAAGGGCCCAGGTGTTTTGTACATGTGATATTTAAGTTTTAAGCATTAACAAAAATATAATATTTAGTGAGTACTTGTCTCACACTGTTGTAAATGCCTTTATATATAGTAATCCATTTAATTTTTCAAACTGTAATACAAAAAACTATTATATTAGTTATAGTCTAGACAGCAGTTCATAACCTATTCAATATGAAAATTTAATTTTTAAAATATTACTCATTTCTCATAGAATATATCCTTATTTTATTTTAAAAATGCAAGAAACACTTTGCTGTCATGACTCTGTCTTCTGTTTCTAGGAAGAAATCAATTTTGTAATCATTGGGATGAGAAAGGTGAACTCTTTAACTGATTAATATTATAATGTTCAGCGAAGGAGCAAATGAAGATCCAGAGCACAGGCTCTCCTTCCCCAGAGCTGAGCAGGCAAGAGGCTTCTGCTTGTTAGGATGTGCAGGAGCACTTTAAATTTTTATGTATTTATATTTCCTCCCCTCCATCTCTCTCTCTTTTTCCTCATTCTCCCTCCTCACTCTCTTTTCTGTGTTCATGTGTAGAGGTCAGAAGACACCTTGTAGGAGCTGGATCTTTCAAGCATGTGGGTCCCATGATTAAACTCCAATGAATGCCATCAGACTGGGCAGTGAGTGCCTGTATTTGCTAAGGCATCTTGGCAGCTGCTTTCTGGTATTTTTAATCTAAGCATATAGAAACAACAGTGATGAGAAAAAAATGANGAGAGGAAGGTAAGTTGAAATTAGGTGGAAAAAACCTGGCTTGAATCAATACACAATTAATGTAATTAGATAATTACTAAAGATGAATGTTTGATGTGCATGCAATAAATATTTGTAGAGGGACTTATTAGTTATTATGAGAAGCTAAACCAACATAAAACCTCTGTAAGTGCTTTTTCCTTTTGAGTTTTGTTTTTAAATAATGACTGCATCATGTGATCTCCTAGGGAGGTGTGGACAAGCATTTATTTACCCCATATAGGGCATCAATAACTAAGCAAATAAACAATTGCACATATGTCAGGCTTGATGAACAAATGGGATTCTTGGGGTTAGAGGAGCACAGGTGATTTGTCATGAACAAGTCCACTCCAGAAGGGCAAGAACTTAGGAAAGCTACATCCCTCTGTGACTTTGTTGGAAGCCATGTCACTGAGGAGCCTCACTTGTCCAGCAATTGATTACTGTCTATGTCACTTGGAGAAGGCAGTTCTTGAGTCTTGTAANTTCCTTATGCATTTCATGATCAGTCTTTTGCCCTCCTTGAGGAAATGTTTCAGTGTAGAGGAAATACGCACACAACAAATATCAGTGTAAAAAAGAAGAAAGTAATCTTCTCACTACATGTACCAAGCAACACTGAGCCAAATACCTTGAAAGCCTCAAGTCAAATTAGCATTTGATAGGAGGCTAGTTTTTACAATGTAACAGTCTTCAAATGTACTATTGCATTACTAGAAACAATGCTCTCTCTAATCACTGTTAAATTACTATTTCTTAACAATCATGGCCAGGCTCTTCTGTTACCCAGCCCCAACCAAGTGGTCAGTCAGTCCTAAACACATGTAAACATGAGCAACACTAAATGGACTTATCAAGTCTGTCTGTGTGTCTGTGTATCTGTCTATCTCTCTCTCTCTCTCACACACACATTAAACAAAGAAGCAGAGTTCGTGAGTGGAGAGACAACAGAGGAGTTGTAGAGGAGGAGTAAAAATGATCTAAATACAGTACTCATGTATGAAATTCTCAAAAAAATTTAAACTAAATCATGGCCAACGTAATAAATCATGAAACAGAAGTTATAGGCTATAAGCATGAAAAAGAAAGCTATTCTATGCTCTGTGCTTCCTCCCTTGGCATCTTGTATAGCACCTTCTGGCATTATGGAAGCTAGTCCTCAGGAAGCAGGCTTTCAGGCCATATTATCCAGCTTGGGTTTTCAGAGTCCTTTGTCCAAAACATGTATCTTCAGCAATAGACACTTACCTTCAACTCCGGGAGGCAACCAAGGCCAATATAATGGCCTATATTGTTCTGGTATTCTCTAGGACTACCTTGACTAATGTGAAAAGAATTTTTATGTCTAGGACTAGGGTTTTGTTAGATATAAGCAATTAGTTATTGGGGATAGCACTGTCAATCCAAGAGGTATAACTTCANTAATTCCTGTGCATAAGCATGTGCACACACACACGTACACAAAATACACATATGCACTCATGCCTGCTACACACTGATATGTATTATATGTAATTTTAAGTAAATAAAAATAATATGATTCTTTATGCCCTTTTCATATATCCTTAGTGTTACTTTCCTTCTTTCCTCCCCCCTCTTCTGTATGGACCTCTCACTCCATGACCATCTCTCCCTTCATACCATTGGTATCTGTCTACTCCCCTCTCCGGCACTCCCTTCCTGATCTCTGAGGTCACTCTAGGCTGTGTTCTTCCATTTGAGGATCTGGAGCTCAAACCACAGATGACAGGAAACATGGCCAGAAGCATTTGTCTTTCTGAAGCTGTGTTACCTCACTCACTGTAATATTTTCTAGTTTTATCCATTTACCTGTAAAGTTCATGATTTCAGTTTTTCTTTATAGCTGAATGTTCCATGCATGGACCACATTTTCATTACCCATCCATCAGTTGAAGGATACTTATGTTGTTTCCACCCCTAGCAATTGTTAACAGAGTGGCAATGAACATGGCTGAACAAGTATCTATGGATTATTTTAAATATTAAAAATACCAGAGAGATAGTTCAGCTGTTAGGATCACTTGTTGCTCTTCCAGAGGACCAGGTTATGTTCTTAGTGCCCACATGGAAGCTCACAACTATTTGTAGCTCCAGTTCCAGGGATTTGACACTCTCTTCTGGCCTCCACAGGCACCAGACAGGCATGTTGTTACATACATACATATATGCATGCATGCACACATATATACATATACACACACATACATACATGCATGTATACATACATATATACATACATATACACATACATAAATGCATGTATACGTACATATATACATACATACACACACATATATACATGCATACATACATACATACAGGAAGAACACTCAGACATATTAAAAAGAATAAATCTGACAAAAATTAAAAAAATTATTTTATAGAATATCTTATTAAAGAGAAAGGAAGATCTGAGAGAATATGCTTCCATTTAGTACTATGGAAACATGATAATTTGTCTAAGAGAGTTTAAGTGGATTACAAACAAGAAAATGGATATTCAGTATAATATTCACTTGAAGATTGGTTTCAGCAGTTAATGTAAATAAAAGTTACTTTAAGCAAATGTAAAACTCTTTACTTTCACAATATTATTAATATGATAAATGCCAGCTTAGCATTTTTTCACTGCTTGTTTGGATCTGGAGACATAAGAAACATCAGGCATCACTGCTGAAAATAATACCAGATACAAGAATAAGGAGGATAAGTAAGCAACATTTTCACCAGTGCAAAATATATCTGTGCTTTGAACAGCTCTCCTCCTAGGTAGCACCATCCATGCAACAAGCAGTTGGAAGTAAACATGCCATGACAACTAGTGTTTTTATAGGCCCTCTATAAAATATTGAAGAATATGATCTACTCATTCTGGTTATATGCAGGGACAGGAATAGAGGATTGATTTTAATAGAATACTAACAGGTAGAGGCCAGGCAGTGGTGACGCACGCCTTTAATCCCAGCACTCGGGAGGCAGAGGCAGGTGGATCTCTGTGAGTTCGAGGCCAGCCTGGGCTACCA
>LZPO01018860.1:0-17021 GCA_001675575.1 Neotoma lepida | reverse complement strand
TTCCCCTCTCTTCCCCATGAATTCTTCATCCAGAATCTCTTTTTCTCCTCTAAATCTTGGTTCATNCTGCTAATCTACGACAGGAAGCAAATGAGAGGAGTCTAAGCAACAATCCTCTGCTGTCTGTGAGAGGGAAACTTCATTTTGCCTGCATCACTAGCATCCTTATTTGATGCTCTTTGGACTCTGTGATAGGGCTGTCNTTCTTCATGTCTGAAATGGAGTGAGATGACTGTCTATAACTGGCTCTGAGAAAAAGCGAAGGAACACCCTACCCAACTAATCAAGTTGCATGCCTATCAGAGGGTGTGGCCACAGGTGGTTATCAAGGAACTCAGTCCAGTGATCAGAGTCCAGAGGGGAATTAGACAGGCAAACAAGTACCCACATTACAGTGAGATATGATAAGGGGTGATGTGAACTGATTCTGGAGTTTGGGGGCTGGGCAGGCAAGCAAACAGCATTGTGCTGAGAGGGCGGAGGCCTCAGAAAGGAGCTGACCTTTAACNAGAGATTTGGAACAAACAGGCACAGTAAAGACACTGGGGTGAATCCTCTGACAGTAGGAACAGGCATTCAGAAACCACCTGGTGAAGCAGAGCCAAAAGGCATGTCTGGGAAACAATGTAATTAGGGGTGACAGGAAACACAACTTGAAAGCCCAGCAAACCAAAGGACCCCAAGTGCCTCCAGCTGTTTAGCAGTATGGGTGCTATCCTGCAGGTCAGAAGGGGGTCTGGAAGAGTTATAAATACCCAAAGTGCAACAGCAATTGTGTGGACTTGAAAGGAAACTCTAGTGGGCAATTAGGAGGAAAATTGGAAGTGAGCTGATTAGCAGTCCAGGAAAAGGATGAAGTGAGCATAAATAAGAGAAGGAAAAGCCAGGAACAAACATGAGGGTGTCTGGAAGCTGCACTTGGTTCCAGAGCTCCACTGCATATCGGGAGGAGGGACACTGGAAAAGGAGGCACCAAAGATAACTTCACGAGCTTGTTTTCAAAAGCTATTGTCTTGAGTTTCCAAATAAATTCATAACAATATCACTGACCAAAACATGCGTGTAAGTCAAAGACTGAATTTAGGGAGGGAAAGTTCATGTGTTCAGTTGGGCACTTTCCCTTTGGGATGCTTGCTGGGCATCAATCTGCACTGGGGAATGGTGGCACAAAGCCAATGAAGGAAAGCCAGACTTAGAAATCATTGAGTATTGGTCATAGCTAGAGCCAAAGATTTGAGGGCCCAGGGACACACATAAGGTAAGAAAGAAAACCTAGGTTGGAACCTTGTCAGGGGAAGGAGTAAGCAGAGGATTGAAAAGACATGAAAGTCGGAAGAGAGACAGAGAGGGCTGGTGTCATCACATTAAAGGGACAGGAGTGGACAATGTCAGAGGCTTCAGGGTGGCTGNGGAAGATAAGAAATGTAAATGTGAGGAGGCCTCTGGAATCTGTAGG
Organism: Neotoma lepida; assembly: GCA_001675575.1. NCBI lineage: Eukaryota > Metazoa > Chordata > Mammalia > Rodentia > Cricetidae > Neotoma > Neotoma lepida. The sequence goes on along the minus strand of LZPO01018860.1, from coordinate 15,565 downwards.
CAATCATAGTACAACCTTCAGGTAGGAGGCAGCTGTGTTACCAAAAGGATGAGATCTTTGGGGCCCTCTATACCCTAAAAATCATTGAGAACCCCAAATATTTTGTGTATGTGTGTCAAAATTATTCATGTTAACTACATTAGAAATCAAAACAGANTACATTTTAAAAATAGCTANTTGCTTGTTCTTTTAAATTAATAAATCAAGGTGTGAGGAGATGGCTCAGAAACTAAGAGCACTTACTGCTTTTGGAGAATTTGTTTCCCAACTCCCATGTCCAGTGGCTCACAACTGCCTCTAACTCCAGTTCCAGGGGATCTGACGCTTGTGGGCTCCACTTGGGACCACCCCCACACACACTCATATACACATAAATAAAAATAATAAAATCTTCAAAACAGCAAATCTGCATGTGTTAAGTTCTTGGTGTAAAAGCACCAGGAACAAGTTCATATCTCCAGAATACACAGGAAAGCTGTGTGTGACTTCACGTTTTTGTCCCCCAGGGCTGTGGAGGAGGGGTAGCACAGAAAGACTATGTGTGACTTTACACTTTTGTCCCCCAGGGTTGTCAAGGAAGAGCTACACCAAAAGGTTGCTGAGGCTTGCTGGACACCAGCCCATGTCTATGTTCAACAAGAGACCTTGTTCAAGGAATAAAGAGGAGCNTGGTTGCTAGGGCAGGACATGTCTCCTCTGTGAGGGCACATAAAAGTATGAACACCCATAGAGATGTGTGGACACATACCACACTTATACATACATACACACATANAAATAGCAAGTAAATTTTAGTCAACACAAGTATCATTTTTAATTTTAAGATTTTATTTATTTATTATATATATAGTGTTCTGCCTGCATGCCAGAAGACAGCACCAGATCTCATTACAGATGGTTGCAAGCCACTATGTAGTTGTTAGGAATTGAACTCAGGACCTCTAGAAGAGCAGTCAGTGCTCTTAACCTCTGAGCCATCTCTCCACCTGCATAAATACCATTTTTAAATAAAAAGCAATTATTTGCCAAGCAGAATTAGTACTTAAGATTCCACAGTCAAATTTATAACTCTTAAAATTGCCAACCTATGTAAAACAATTGTCCATCAGCCTTTCTCCTGCTGTGAAAACTCAGGAATCCAGCTGAACATCACTGTCTGNCTTTTCCTCATAGGAGAGCATCCTGCTCCACAGCACACTGTAACATCATAGTTTGTATTTAATTTATAATAGAAATTAGCTGTAACATAGCAGAAGTTAGGAGATTAGTGTAAGTACATAGTTTTCAATCTATTACCAAAATATCAGCTGCNTCTTCTCACTACAGCATTAGGGAAAAGATGGAAACTAACCATTTTCATTTTCAACAATCTCTGATCTTATAGCTATCAGGCATGACAGGATTTCATGTAGCTCTAGCTGGTCTCAAACTCACTATATAGCTAAGGGTGACCCTGAATTTCTTTTTCAACCTCCAGGAGTGTGAGGTTTAAAAGCTGAGCCAAGACGGCCAGTTTGTGAAATCCTGGGGATTGAACCAGAGCCTTGTGAGTATAGGCAAGCAGTCTATTAACCTAGCTACATCTTGAGCCCAGGGTCATACATAGTCTTGACCTTCCTAGGCAGAGTTAAAAGGATACTTCAATATAATATTTAAAGTCAGTATAATATTTAAAATTCTGTCTCTGTAAAGAAAGCTGAGGTCCAGACATGATAACAAGATTCATCTTACTACTGGGGTAGCAGTTGGACTGATCCCATCACACATCACCTTTCTCTTTCTTCCTGAAATTAAGAGAAAAGATGGTGAGAAGATCATCAAGTCTTCCTCCTGCCTCCCTTCAGTGCTTCTCACCCACAATCATCCCAGTAGAGAAGTCAAGACCATCCCTGGGTCCTCTCATACTCAGCATTNTCTCATGGAAAACGAAGACCAGAGGGATCTATTGGGGAGTTCTAAAATAATAATCAGCATATACCTACNATAATGATTAAAATCAGACTGACAGTGCCAAGTGTTGGCAAGAATATGGAGAAACAAATCTTGATACATTTGTGATGGAAATGGAAAATGGTATATCCACTTTGAAAAACAATTTCTTAATTTTTATCTTTATTTTACATGTATTTTCCCCTCGTATGTGTGTCACATGTATTCAGTGCCTGATGAGACCTCAAGAGGTTGTGAATTGCTGGAANGGTATTTACAGACAGTTGTGAACTTACATGAGGGTGCTGGGAGCTAAACTCAGGTCTTCTAGAAGAGTAGCAAATATTCCTATCCACTGAGCCATTTCTCCAGCCCCAGATACATACATACATACACACACACACACACACACACACACACAAAATGTGGGATACCTCCCTATGAGCTGTTGACTGAGAAGGCCCCAGAGGCCCCTCAATCATATCAAGCTATTGCCAATACTCTTGGTTGTTCACCAAAATAAGATCATAAGACCTCATTGCTGAAGACACAAACACCTGGGTTATAGCGCACTGAAACCTTTGAGCTGGAGGTTTCCTCCTCGTTGGCTAGCTTTTGCAATGCTAGAAGATACTATGCAATATGCAGGATGTTGGAGAGATAAGTCATCAAATCTCTTCCCAAGCTATACACACCATGAGCTACAATAATAACCTGCTTGACAAGATACGACCACTGATGCAACAGTAGCATGACTGTTACTGGGGTAACCAACAGCTCTCTTTCTGAGTTTGAAGCTGGCTCTTCAAGAAGGAACTCATGCCTTGTACTGTAAACCTAATCAAGAACAGGTGTCTGAGAAAGTCTTAAGTCTTAAGGGAGAACTTGCTATTGTCACATTGCTAAATGCACATGGTGTCAAACTTCCCTCTAAATAGTATCTTTACACCCATAAATTATTGCTACTCTCAGTGTTTGTTAGAGAAATTTCTTTTTGTGGTGGGCAGTAGTAAGTATGGCTCACAGTTGATCAAAATGAGNAGAATAAGTTACTGTGGAGTGATTGACCCTAAATGGGATGTCAGTTTTACACATTATCTCCTCTAAAGGTTAGGGGTCACTGGGAAGAACATACAGAAAGAATGTAAGAGGCAGATATTAGGGAGGATTGCNGTGAAACAGTATCTTCTGGTCATGACATAGTCATTGCTCTTATAAACTCACTGAAGATGTGGTTACCNATACAGGATCTGCAAGATAGGGCCCACCACCATTTTGTCATGTACAGGGGAGGGGTTAATGAGGCTCCATTTCTCACTGAGAGTCGAACGGCAGTTAATGGTACTGGAGAGAGGAGGTTCCAGTTTTCCTTTGTGTAGCCACTGATAAATTGCCAGTGTTCCAGTAAACAAGCCCCAACTCATGCCCATGCAAGCAACCATAATCAAATGCAAAGTGTACATATGCCACATTGTGTTTACCCATCAATGAACATAACGCCCTTGTGACTTGGGTAGGAATGTCCCTGAAGCTACAGATAGATTAGAAGATACTTTCATCTTAACATTAAGCCTCCCAACTCATCAACAGTTGTCTTTTCATTTAGAATTTTCTTTCAATAGTATTTTATAGTTTTTATTATACATGAGAGTTTGTTATTCTAAATGGAATCATTTTCTTAATTTTATTTGTGAGTCCATGTTTATTTTTAACAGTGGCAGTCTCAATATATGAGCTTCATGTCTAGCTTAAGAAGGAAAGAGCAAATTTGAGTTTATTCTGAGGCTCTTATGTCTGACTGGAGACTAAAGCTACAANTTTGATTTAAATTCTTCTGGAGACCTCAAGTGGTAGGTAAGTCTAGAATANATTTGGACATACCCTTTTGGCACATTCTCATTGGACATAGTACTGGATTTCATAAAGACATTTTCATACAAATATATAATGCACTTTGCCTATGCCCCATTGTGGTGCCCCTCATCTTCTTCCCCTTCCCTCCTAGAGACACTTCTTAAGTCCTTGAATCTAATATTAGCAGATGCAGAAACAGGAACACACTAGCATGCTGGTAGCTTCCTGGAGGTGCTTATTGAAAAGGTACAGAAGCCAGCAAGGTCATGAGGCCATAGACAACATTGCAACTAACACACTGCCCACAGGAATGGCCTAGNCATCTCGGGCAAAGGCTACCTCTTTGCATGCTTCCNTTTGCTCATNTTCAAAATGAAAATAATAACCATCTGTAAAGGGAATGCAGATTGGACTGCAGGCCATGGTGCCCACACTCCAATAGCACTCAATCTACTGTTACACAAAAGAAATTATAAAAGCTTTTGGGCTGAAGGTAGGATCAGTGGATGAGAACATGCTCNGTGTGCAAAATGCCTTAATTCAATCTCCAGTACTGCCAGAACAAAAGAAAAGAAAATCTAAGAAATTCAGCTATATTTAATTATGTCACACTTGAAATTTTGCTTTTGTTTATGCTTTATAAGTATACATGCTATAATAATATAGTAGCACATTTGCANACTGTATATTAAATTAACAAACACAACTTCTTAGTTTGTGTTTAAACAACTTATTTTATTATTATTTTGCTTGTGTGTGCATGCATGTATGCATGAAATGAGAGGGGTGAGCATGTTCTATGGCACACATGTGGAGGTCATAGGATGACTCCGTAGGGATTTTTTTTTCTTCTACCTTTGCATGGGTTCCTGGGATCAGAATCAAGTCTCTAGGTGACAGGTGTCTCTACCCACTGAGCCATCTCACAGTCTCTCCATTGTTTTAACTGATGAAGGCTATTCGATTAANTCATTGCTTGGTATAGAGAAATGTTAACTTCTTGGGGATTGTTAGTTACCATTAAAATGATATTTGTGAAGTTGAGAGTGAAGCTTGATGGTAGGGCCTGTGTTTTATATAAGGTCTACACATTTACATACTAGCCAAAATATCACTATAATAAGTCCCAAANTATTATACAGTTTTTGTTTCTTTTTTTCTACTACTGTTAGTGAGATTATGGAGCACACTAGAGTGAAAAGTCAAAATCATCAAAGNGAATCAAAACCATTAAGCCAGCCATAGGAGCAGTGCAATTTACTATTATTATTTAAAAGTATGGGGAATATTAAAATCCAAGGCAGAGAAGAGCAGTAAGCAGTAAGCAATCTGAAAAGTATGTACTGTTGAACATTAAGTCGTTACAGAACACATTTGGTCTTCTTCTGTCTTTTCTTTTTTCAATCCCAGGGCTTCACACATACTAGGCTACCACTTCACCACTGAGCTCCACTCAAGTCCTGCTCCTGGTTGTTAAAGCCCCACACACTGAAGTACAGGACCTCTGAACTGTGGGAACTCCAGAAACTCTGAATTCCAATTACTTGGGTCCAGGATTCAGGCGCCTAATGTGGGCCTGGCACTCACCAGGCCAGCTTCCCTGCCATTCTTTGCAAGAACTGTGTGTACAGCATCAGACTTACTTTCCCAGAAATGCTTCTGGGACCAGAGTCCACACAAAGGGACTGTTAAATGTGCTTTCCTCCCTTTTGGCTCAGCTGGCTCCTGAGCCTCAGGTCACACACAGCTCACAGTTCCTATCAACTTTTCCCAAAGGATCCCTGGGCTCCTGCAGGAGCCAGCCCGTCCCTGGGGCAGGAAGTTCTGTTTACACTGTCTTGGAGCCAGGTGATCATCCATAAAAGGGAAAAGAGTCCTTTAGGAAAAGGGCTGGGTGCTTGGAAACTCTTTAAAAGTGAAAGCCTCAAGGCTGCTGTCCGTTGTTCTGAGCTTTGGCTAGATACAGTTTTTCTGTACTGTATAGAAGCTCAGGCTGCGGGGATAGGCTGAACAGAACATCTGAAAATCAACACTGAATAAGCAGAAAATATGGAGAGAATGACATGGGAATACTCACCACTACACATCCAGGCCAAATTACTGGGGTTTAATTTGTTTGTTTGTTTGCTTGCTTGCTTGGTTTTGTTTTGTTTTCTTAGCTGTAGAGGTCACAGGTAGACATCAGGTGTCTTTCCTCAATCACGTTCTACCTTTATATATATTTTTTTCATTTATGTTTTTAATAGTGCATGGGTGTAGGAGTGTGTACACAGGCATAGTGCTATTGTGGAGGTCAGAGGACAACTTTTCGGGAATCAGTTCTGGATTAGCAAGTGCCTTTCTTTACCAGCTGGGCCATCTCTCTAGCCCCAAATAGCTATTTTGTTAGCCTTCTGGAGCACAATTCCAGAGGATCACACTTGTATGTCAACTCAGTGGTACTGTGGATAAGAAGGAAGGATCATGTAGACTCTGGAATATCATGACCTTTCTATCTGTGGATGGTTGCTTCCAAGTTTCTACTGGGAAGATATCTAGCAATATCTAGCAAGGAAGCTCTGCTCCATCTGTTGGAGATACATCTGGAGAGTGATGTACACCACAAGCATGTGGGACAGNCCAGGAGAAGGNTGTCACATGGGATGGGGGGTTAGGAATCAGAACTCAGTCATAACAGGTAANGTTATTAATNATAANATAAGTTATTAGAATTTTTATTATTTAATAGTAATTGCACAATTATTGGGAATTGTTACCAGGCTCTGGGTTAGGGACTTTGCACAGCCAAACCCATTTTACCTTCATGATAACCTTGTCAGTTTNGTGTTATCATAATTTCCAGAATACATACTGCACCAACATGTTAAAGAACTTATTCAAAGTCATGAAAAATAGTGATNCTGGGATAGGAACCCTGAGTAGTTAGCCACCAGTGCCCTGGACATTTTAGCTCACTTCTACTTGTACTCTGTGACCTTTTGCATTCTAAACATTTGAAATGCATTTACATTTTAAACATAAACAACACAAATAATGTGATAGCTTAGTGAACTAAAATAGCCTTTGAGGAGCTGAGAAGACAGCTTAGTTGACAATGTGCTGACCACACAAACATAAGGACCTGAGCTCAATCCCCAGCATCCTTGTAAAAAGCCAAGCGTGGAGGTATGTATTGTAATCCCATAGCTAGAGAAAAACAGATCACCAGGCTCACCGGTCAGACAGCCTAAGCTAATTGGTGACTAAAGGTCCTAGAGAGAGACCTGTGGAAAAACACTGAAGGTTTTCCTCTAGCTTCCACATGCATGTGCACATGACCACACACATGTGCACACACACACACACACACACAATACAATGAACTTTCAAACATCCCCCTATTTATTCAGCACCTTCTGACACCTAGGACCATACCTGGAGATTCTGATGTTACTCTCCACTGGTGAAAAGTAGGATTCTTTTAAAGCATAGCTCTTAACCAGACTCTCATTCTACCATATGGCATGAGGCCTCCTGTGTGCCATACATATTGCCTTCAATGCTCATAACTGGTTCCCCAAACGCTCCAGCTGGGGCCATGTCTGTCCTGTGATCTCTGCTGACCATCCAGAGGAAGCCACACTCCTCCCTGTGTCATCTCCAATAGAGTTGTACCATATGTGGTGCAAGGTGTGCTTGACTCATCTCACAGGCCAGCATGCAGGTCTTTGAGGAGTGATGGACTTGTGCTACTGTGGTGGCTTCTCATCCTTTAAGCCCAGTCNCCATGTGCAATCTCCAAACATGCCATCTATCTGTTGAACGGATTTGGCAATCTCCTTTGAGAAGCCACTTTCCTTAAACTGCAGCCACCTCAGGGACAACACCCTGGGAANCTGGAAAGTGCTGGTATATAGTTTTAGCAGTTTAGAAGTCACTGATAACCTTAATAAAACCATCTGAAAATAGGATGTGAATTGGACTAGATGATGAAAAAGTGATGAGACAATTCACTTGACAAAATGAGGAGCAAGAATTGACAGGCCAATAGCCAGGAGATTGTGGCTGGAAGGATGGTTTTGTTACTGTTGTCTAGCTGTTGCTATAGTTAAAATGATAGAGACCTATGAATGTTTATGGCCTGGAAAGAAAGGGGAGAAGGTCAGTAGAGATGGGAGAAGGAATGATGGAGATTGTGGAAGTGACTCCCTTCACAATCAGATTTCTCAAATGTAGTCTATGGATTGTTTCTTTCTTCATATTCTAGAGCTCTCTCTCATCTCACNTCAGTATGGATTTCTTCACCAATGACTTCCATATTGCTGGAACCACAAGGCTACTTCTCAGTATGTTAGGGACAAAGCCTGATTTAGAAGACAAACAGATGTTTGGTAAAAAGAAGANAGAGAAGAAATATAGGAAGAGAGTTCTGTTGTAGATTTGGTGGCACAAACTTGAGGAAGTCTTGGCTGGAATTTCTATTTTCTTATGACATATGAAGACAAGCCAACAGGTGGAGGTGAGATATATGAAGATGAACTCCATAGACATTTCAAAGCTTTGTCAAAGGGAAGGAGAATAGGTAGACTAGAGGAGCATGGTGAGATTGCCAGCAGTATGTTGTACCCTGANGGCATCAGCAGTAATACCAGTCTGTCTGTCTGGGCTGTTCCTCAGCAGGCCTCAACTGCCTGGTGCATGACAAGATGAAGAGTGTATTGGATCATTTGGATTTCAAGCTTGCCGGGTATAGCAAGAGCATGGAGCTTGGAATGTGTGCAAGGTTCATATCATGGGCCACAGAATCCAACCTGCACATCAGAACAAGTCATAGGGAAGGGCCCATAGATGAGAAAGAGTGATTGGGAGGGAGAGTAAAAATGGCCTAGAGAGCGGAAGGGTGACTGGCTGATCTGCTGCAGGGACAGGCTCTGTGTCAGAGAGGAGGATGTCTGAATCTGAGGATGGAGGTGGAGCCATTTCAAGAGGTAATGTGCTTCAGACTTCACAGTTTGCATCGTGAGAACAGGAAGCCAAGTCTAAATAGAGAAAAAGGTCATCATGCTAAGAGCTAAGAGATCACAGGGTCATGTGTGCCCAGAATAAAGGCAAATGTAAGGGTGAAGATGAATGAGATTCCAAGTTTTCCAGGNGCAGTGGTAAGCTGAGCCTGGCGGTGGGTCAGCAGAGCAGCTCTTCAAGCTTCCCAGATGAGGGAGGGACAAGGANGAGGATGACCTTGAAACACAATAGTGCTCAATTTCCCAGTTATGGTGCATAAGCTTTAAAGTCATGAGTTAAATGTATGTTATTTGTCAGTGCTGTGAAGAGGTAGAGAACACTAAAGTATATGGTGGCCTCTGAATGGTAACAATGTGTCACAGTAGATTCCACAGCTGTAACAGCAGGTATGGGTGGGCTAGGGAAGCAGCAAATACATGAACCTAAAACTACTCAAAAATTTTTTTCAAAAGAGGTTACAAACAATAGAATTTTCTGCTGGGTGGTGGTGAACGCTTTTAATCTCAGCACTCAGGAGGCAAAGGTAGGCAGATCTCTGAGTTGGAGGCCAGACTGNTCTACAGAGTGAGTTCCAGGACGGCCAAATCTCTAAAAGCAAAACAAAACAAAAGAATAAAAGAATTTTAGAAAAACAGAAGAGTTAGTATCAATTAAAAAGGGATAAATTTCACAATCTCAACAGAAACCGATTAGGTTTATTTTCTGTTGCTACAAGAGAATACAGGAGAGTGGGCCATTTATAAGCAAAGCAATCTATTTCACTCACACTTCCACATGCTGGAAGTTCAAGGTCCTGCTTAAAGATGTCACGAGGTTTTTGTAGCAGCACTCTGTGGGTCAGTTCTTTTGTGGGCAAGGCTGTCTGTTTACTTTAGTGTGTGGATGTTTTTGACTGCTTGTAGGTAGTACGTGCCTGGCTAGAGCCCAAGGCTGCCAGAAGAGGGTGATGGATCCTCTAGAACTGGAGTTACAGACAGTTGTAAGCCTGATCTGGGTGCTGGGAATTGAACTCAGGTCCTTTGGAAGAGCAGCCAGTGCCGTTAACCACTGAAGAATCTCTCCATGCCCCAGATAATGTGTTCTTAACATCAGGATGTGGCTTTGTGTTGTTTAAGCAAAATTAAGAGGCCCAAAGCTAAGACTGTCCTCTGATTCTGTCTTTCTGTGTTTCTTAAGAGCCACAGAGCTGACTGGGGCTTAGGTATGAGCTATGTGGTGACCTGATACTTGTATGGATCAACATATCTAACCCATGCAGTGCAGTGACACTGTGAGGTCCTGTTATTGTCAGCCTTACCCTTACAGGTAGACTCTGAGACACAGAAATTAGACAGTGCTCCCAGGATCATGGTCAGCAGGTAATAGAGGTAAGAGTTAATGCCAAAGGCTTTATATGAATGACACCAGGACCTCCTAGAGGGAACTTTAAGCCTATTCTCTTTCTCTTCCTCTCCTCATTGCCCTCATCAGGCACTAGCCACAGTCTTGTACACTCTCCATAGGACAAAGCCCTTGACTGTTGCTGGTCCTGACACTTTCCTCCAGGCTCCAGCCTCTGCTGGTCTCAGTCCTAGATGAGTACTGTCTAGAACAGGATATACAANGTTGATCGCTGTACTTCCCTGATATTCCTCACCCCCCTTAGCTGCTTTTCCCAGCATCTCCCTACATCAGCTAGAACTGAATTGTTTTATATCTCTCATAGGCAGTAAGCATACATCACATCTAGGCCTTTTCCATTCCCTGACACACCAACTCCAGCTTTGTGCCACGGCATCAGGACTCAGCGTAGGAAGTATTCTCTATTGTCCACATAACACTCACCACACTGAAATATAACTCCAGTTTAAGTGTCCACCCCTTCCATCTGACTATTAGCCCCAGAAGACAGGATGCTGTCCTGTCATTGCCATGATTGTGGCACCTGGCATAACTCCTAACGTGTCAACTAGGTGCCCTGTAATATTGGTTGGAATAAGTAGTAAAAAATGGAAACAATGTGATCCAAATAACCCTCAAAGCACATGATGCTGTGGAACAATCTTTCTGTACATTATGAATATGTCTTATTCTTATTGTTAATAATAAAGCTGATTGGCTGGTAGCCAGGCAGGAAGTATGGGCAGGACAACCAAAGGAAGAAAGGGAAGAGAAGGGCAGAAGGAGACAGATGCCCAGAGTTGCCCAAGAAGCAGGATGCTGGAGGACTGGTAAGCCATGGACCACATGGCAATAAACAGATTAATAGGAATGAGTTAATTTAAATGTAAAAGCTAGTAAATAATAAGCCTGAGCCATTAGACAAACATTTATAATTAATATAAGCCTCTGTGTGGTAATTTGGGAAGTAAACATAGGGTATTTGGGAACAGGCAGGACACAGAAATTCTGCCTCCATTTGCAACATGAGACGCAACAGCCTCCCAAAGTATGGGAAACCAAGTGACCCCTACACACACACACACACACACACACACACACACACACACATACGTACATATATATATATATCCACACTCNACAAAGTACATAGACCCTAATGATCCTCCAAAATATTTGAAACCCAACTCCCAGGAAGTTTATGAGACCCAGTGACTCCCAAAGTACATGAAAACAAATAACTTCCCAAAGTCTATAAATCCACCCCCTCAAAGTATATGGGACCTAGTGACTCTTCCAAGTCTCTGAAACCAAATGACCCCCAATGTGAATGATAACAAATGAGCCCCTGAAGTGTACCAACCCTCAAATGTGTGGGATTCAATGATCCCTGAAAGTGTATAACACCCAGGGACATCCCCAAAATATGTGTGACCCAATGACAGCCCAGAGTGTATAAGGCCAACAACTCCCCAAAGTGTATGGGACCTAATTACCTTNCAAAATGCCATTTGTCTCATCTTTGGGTAAATGAAGAACTCATCAAACACTGAGAGGATGATGATCACAGCAATTTGGGTTCTTGACTTGTTCTAGCCCCTGTGTTTTCTGGACTCTACTCTGTGCTCACACCCCCATTCTGCCACAGCAGAGCTTGCTGTTTACAGCCCATCACCAGGCAAGGAACCTAATTCTTAAAATGTATGTACTACTTGAAACAAATAAGAAATAAGTAAAAGATCTTAAATCCTGACAATTTCTGTATTAGTTATTTTTTTGTTGCTGTAATAAAATGCCATGACCAAAGACACCTTATGGGAGAGTTTGTTTTGGCTTACAGTCCAGAAGGGTAGAGTCCATTACAGCAATAGACATGGTAGCCAGTGGCAGGCACGGCAGCAGGGGCAGGAAGCAGAGAACATAAAGCAGAGAGTGGTGTTGTATAATCTCAGAGCCCATCCCACCCCCTCCAAGGAAGGCTGAACCATCTAAACCTCCCCATACAGTTCCACCAATTGGGAACCAAGTGTTGACCTTCTCATCCCAGCCTAATGAGGACATTTCTCATGGAGACACCACAACCAACCACCCTGTGATTTCTGTTTCCCTCTCACAAAGCAGTCAAGAGAAGAAAATAGTCTTAAAAATTTAAAAACCTGAAAGGAAGTGTATGAGGCTCTAAAATAGTAGACAAAGACAGGTTCCATGCCACCTTAGAACCCTGCATTTTTCTACTGTGGTGAGATGCTGTGTAACATTCCTAGCCATGAGAACTGGCCAGTCATATCCAAGAACAAATCGTTTCTTCAATGTAATTAGGTTAGATTTTTTTTTTCTGTTTAAAGTAAGAAGATTCAGCACGTACAAACCAGATTGGTAAGAAAAAAAATCCAGCAATAAGTTTATCTCTAGGTGAGGGAAAGCGTGCAGAGCAAGCGGGCCAGCTCCATGGCAACACAGGACAGAACAGGGGGCACTCTACCCTGGGCTCATTTTGTCCAGGAGAAATTGGCTCAGGGGACAGAGGGGATGAATTTCTCTGCCAAGTTCAAAGACTATCTGAATTCAGTCAGTTATGCCTTTGGTCCAACAAAAGAGGTTGAAGAAAAGTCTATTTTTTGCTTTAGAGTCACATGACTCCTAGACACATTTCTTATATAATAAAATAGGTATCTCCCTGACTTTCTTTCAGTAGGAAAAAGTTGCAATTTCTNAGTAAAGATTACTCAGCTAGGCCTTAACATAACACATGGAGATAGTCTATTTTTAGCTTCAGCTTCATGGCAGAGAAACACAGTCATGTGTGGAAAATGATTTCACTAAGTCACCCAGTGAGTCACTAACAAGACCCAGTGGGACAAATTAGACTTCTTCAAGGTCCTGCTAATACAGGAAAAGAAAAATTCTTACAATATCCTCTCGGCATCACAGTGGGACACGGGGAAAAGGGTAGAGGGTACTGAGAGCAAAATACAGGAAGAAAAAGGGCTGGCAACAATCAGAGCACATCATACACTTGTATGAAAATGGGTTTCATTATGAAACCTACTATTTTGCAAACCTCTGAGGGCACTGCAAGTTCATGGTTCAGACACACATGCAGGCAAAACACCCATAAACATAAAATAAAAAGTGAAAAAGATCTGACAAACACAAACAAGAAAATAAAATGGCTCCTAGTTCTAGTTAAAGATTTTAAGTAATTTGTGATTTCATAGGTCCCAAATTATTTTATTCAAATTGGTAATCTCCATTTTTAAATTTCACTTCATATTTATTTATTTTATATCTCAACTGCTAGACAAGGTCTTCCTATATATCACTGGCCGACCTGGAAATCTCTACATAGACCAGACTGACTTCAGACTCACAAATCCCCCTGCCTCTGCCTACTGAGTGCTGGGATTAAAGGTATGCTTTAGCATATCCAGTCTAAAATCTCCAATGTTTATCACCACAAGCAACATTAACAGTCAATAGTTTTGCCTAATCATGTCAACTTAACGCTTTTTCTGTTGTTCTCAATCTAAGGATAAATAGTAGGCATGTTTGGGGTGTTGAAATGCTCCCTTGGTTGTGTGGATAGCTCTTTACATGACCAATTGTAGGATGCTCACTTTGTTAGCTATGAGGACACAATTGGTGAATAACTCAGAAAGGGTATTTGGAAAATTGCAAAGGACAACTTCATCTACTGCTAGATTCTGTTTCAACGTTGCCTTGCACCCAACATAGGAAGAACATGTCCTGAATTCTCCAAAAACAGATGATAGCATCCAAATAAATACATAATTTAATTCTCTCTGTCTCTCTGTCTCTGTCTCTGTCTCTCTCTCTCTCTGTGTGTGCATGCGTGTGTGTGTGTGTGTGTGTGTATGTGTGTGTGTGTGTGTGTGTGTAGTCCAGAGGTGCTAGATTCCCTGGAGCTAGAGTTACAGCCTTTTTGAGCTAGGAATAGAACTAAAGTCTTCTGCAGGAACAGTAAGCTCTCTTAACCACTAGACCATCTCTCCTGATCCCACTTTGTATTTGTAAAAGAAAAACTTCTGAATATGGTGGCACATGCCTTTGATCTGGCATTTGGGAGACAGAGGTAGTTGAATCTTTGTGAGTTCTGGATCAGAGACCTTACATAATGAGACCCTGTCTCAGAAAGAATAAAAAGAAGGAAGGAAGGAAGATGCGTTTATTTCATGCAATATCATATACGTATACATATGTCTACATATATATTTGAGCACATGTATACATATATTGATATTTGTCATTGTTTTCTTTGGCCTTATGAATCAGGATCTCACTATGTAACCTTGGCTAGCTGGAAACTAGCCTTGTAGACCAGACTGACCTCAAACTTGTGGCAATCCTCCTGCCTTTTTCTCCTGAGTGCTGAGATTATAAGCATTCAATGTTAGATTTTTTTTTTCTAGCAGATCTAGGAGGTCATTTTTATCTAAGTCAAGTGTGAACATCATTTCTCATGATGATAACAGGCTTCTATTTAATCAGAAGTTACCATGACACTTGGTTAAAGGAACCCTTCCTGTCAGGTTAATACTGGGACACATCCCTTGTTTGCCAGTGTCTCAGACAAAGAAATGAAGTGACTTACCCAAGGACAAAAAGTTTTCAAATCAGAAAGTTCAACTTCTAAAGCACTGGGGGTGCCTGGGGGCAGTAATTTATTTATGTCCATTCAACAGGCATTTATAGAAGGTGGCAGGAGTCAGTACTGTGNGGGACTGCCAGGTTATGCAGACAGTAAGTAGAAGGACTTTTTGAGGGCTAAGTGTCTGGTACCGACTCACAGTCAAATTTGTGTCCAGAATGTGCAGACTCATTACATGAAGGCTCCAGGGAAAGCTTCTGGTGCATAGGCTGTCTCAGCTAAGTCACAAAAGAAAGAGTTTAGACTAAGGCATTTACCTGGTAATCTACGAGTATAACAGGGTACATTTCCCAGAACAATTCAAATGACTCTGCAGGCTGTTTATGTGTCCAGAGGTATGTCTGAAACACTGAAAATGGTTCAGCTTTATAAGGCCATCTGCTTCAGCTACACTTTAACGCAGCATGCAGACTCTCTCTTGGCTTTTGTTCAGTTCAGTTCGGTCCTGCACTAGGAAGACTACATCGATCTGTGGGCTTTTCTTTGGCAGCCAGGGAAAGCCTAACATGAAAACCTCAAAATGTACAACTTCTTGCATTAGAAAGAATGGAGGTGGGGGCTGGAGAGGTGGCTCAGAGGTTAAGCACACTGACTGTTCTTCCAGAGGTCCTGAGTTCAATTCCCAGCAACCACATGGTGGCTCAAAACCATCTGTAATGAGATCTGGTGCCCTCTTTTGTATACATAATAAATAAATATCTTTTTAATAAAAGAAAGACAGAATAGGGGTAG
>LZPO01018858.1:8662-19331 GCA_001675575.1 Neotoma lepida | reverse complement strand
TTACTAAGTAGCCAAGAAAACATTATGCATATCAGGCTGGTCTTGAAGTTACACTGATAACCCTGTCTCTTCTTACTACATGTGGTAATTGTGGACATATGTAACCATACAAAATTGAAACTAAGTATTATTTTAGGAAGTATTTTGGTCAATGTAAAAAATATAGTAGTTAGTAAACTTTGGAGTTAGGATAATAAGCTTTGCATATTAATAAGCCCATTTCAATTAATAGCATTTGTAGTTCTTTTTGCCTTTCCTATTTTGTGTTAATATTTTGTAATATTTGGAAATTATTAAAATGTTTTATAATGACTTCATATTATTGGTAAGTGTAAGAATAAGATAGATCTCTTGTAATTAATGAGTCACTGATTTCCCTATCCTGATGGAAAACATAAATTTCTCATTTTTTCCATATCCAATTGCAACTTAAGTCCTCTGGAAATTATATCTAATAGCTTTTAAAGTTTCATAATTAATTTTTACTTCTGTATATGTAAATAATTAGGGCCATGATTTTCTACATGGGTTTGATATTTTTTCAGACATGTAGATACAATTTCATATATGAATTTAATGTATAATTGAAAAATTGAAGTATAAAAGTGTTTGTAATTGTTAATGCTAACTTTTCTCTAAGGGAAAATAAAGTATTTCAAACCAATTCATTTAAAAGATTTAAATAGTCTCAGTTAAAGTTTTTATACATAATTTTACTCAAGTAATAGTTTCATTATTAGGAAAAATAGACTTTATTTTATGTATTACTCATTAAATCAATGAAGTATTCCATTGCTCACCTCTGTAAATTGAAAAGCTATCAAGGATGAATAATTATTCTGTTTTTTTCCACTACCAGCTGTTTGACTCTCATTTGTGTTATTCTTTTAATGGTTACCCTAGAGATTACAGGGTGCATCCTTGACTTATTACAGTCTACACTAAATTAGTTCTTTAAACACTTTCTTACAATAAGTACTTTACAGGCATTTAATTATATACTAGCTTTGTACTTTCCTCATGTATTTCATATATAGTAAACTCACAATCATATCATTGTTATTTTTATTTAGTTGTTTATTTTTGTGGTGCCGGATTTTAAACTCAAGTTCTTGAGCCTGGCAGGTAGCAATGACTCTCCCACTGAATCGTGCACACAAATCCTACTACTGTTGTTTTAAAATCAAATTTATTTAGTTGAAGATATCTTTATCCATTTATTGTTCGGTTCTTTCCATTTATTGTTTTTTGTTATTTTATTTATAAAATTTATAAAATTATAAATATTCATAAAATTATAAATATTTATTGTATTTTGTTATTTCCATTTATTGTTATTTTCTTTTAATGTGAAGACTATCTGTGACATTTATTGCAGTATATGCCCACTGGATATTAATTAATAGAAACTGAATTGGTCTGAAAACATCCTTACAATTCTTTCACTTTGAAGATTTTTGAATTAGGTATAGGAGTCTAGAGGAGAAGGTTATCATTTTATCCAACATTCTAAAGAAGCCATATCATAATTTGGCTTTTATAGTGCACTATTGAAAAGTTAGTCATCAATTTAATGTTATTTCTTAAAGATAATTTTTAAAACTTTGGCTATATCTTTCATTTTTAATTCGAAGTTTACTAGGATGTGGCAAAATATGTAAATCTTTGGTTTTTTTCCTAGAGTTCACAGAATGCATTTTGTCATGATTGATGCATATAATCAATATTAGGAAATTATCAATTCTATGAGTCTTTTAGTTTAATTTGTGTTACCCATAGACTCACTAGAGAGTAGGGGAAATGAGAGATGTGGACAAGTTGATGAAAGTGTACTCAATCGATTAGGTGGTTCTGATGTGCTTCTGTAGAGTATAATCACTGTAAATGCACTGTCTACACCACAGGTCCTGAAGGGCCTTTAGAAGATTTCACCATAAAGAAGTGATACATTTTTTGATGAAACAGATGTATTTACGATGGCACAGAACATTAAATAATGCTTACATAGATTAAAAATAGCACGGGCAATCATCATCATTTGTGTAACTTTTAGATTAATGAGGAAAGAAGGCTCCTAATAGATAGTTCCAAACCCATGATTTTACTGATACATCTATTTAAAAATCTGTGTCTCTCTCTCTCTCACACACACACACATACACACACACATACACACACACACACACAAAGACATGAATGTAGGAAGGGAAGTTGTAGGGAAGTTGATAGGGATTGGTAAGGATGGAGATAGGATGCGTATAAAGAGTAAAAGAAATAAGAATGCATTGCATACATGTATATAATTGTCAAAGATCATTTTAACCTCAAAGTGTCAAAGATCAATTTAATTTGAATAAATAAAAGCAACATCAGATATTAATTCTTGATGCTTAGATATTGGTATCTTAATATGTAGCTTTTACTAATTCACAGAAAGATACTGTATTAATATATAGCAGAGTTAATGAGTTCTACTCTTATATATAACCATAATTTTAGTGGTTTATACTTAATTATAGGTATTTTATAGCATTTATTTATTTTATTTCTTTCAGAAGGATACAAATGAACTAGAGGAAATCATGGTCAAACTGTACTGTAGTTATAAATAAAACCTTATCTTTGGGATTGAAGAAAAAATAGACAGGATGCATGCTTATATTCCCCCAAAAATAAAATAAACCAGCAATTCTTCTCTTAATAAGACTCTATTCTTAGACCAGAAAATACATANGCTGAGGAGTAAATTAAATGTTATTATCATTACTCTGACCCTATTATTTAAAATTAGGTCATAACATTATCAAAGTCACCTAAATAGAATCACTTTAAATGAATCACATGATTCTCCTCTGGTTTATTTTTTTGCAAAAACACTGATAGTATTTTCTATAATGATTATAGTACTGTCCTTTTTCAAAAGGTATAAGAGTTCTTCTGTCTGCATATTCTCACCATCATTTGTTATTTTTCCACTTTTGTTAATAGTTATTCTAAGTATGAAGAAATAGTAACACAATGTTGTTTTAATTTGCATTTCACTCAACATTTTAGCAGTTTTTTATGTCTTGGCCATTTCTGTGCTCTCTTCAGAGAAGTATCAATTTGAACTTTTAGGATATTTGGAAGCATCCATATTGTTAAAATGTTCCTACTATCCAAGCAGTGAACAAACTTAGCACATCTCATCAAACTACAATATTCGGCTTTTTCAGAGGACCTGGGTTCTATTCTCAGCATCTGCATTGTAACTCTTTCTAATACAACATTATAGCAATCAGGACATAATGATGTTGGCATTAAAAGAGAACATGAAATAATGCAAATGGCCAGGTAACCCACAACAACCCCTTAAGTTCACAGCTAACTCAATTTTTATTAGTTTATGTTCCTTGTAAAATAATGTTTTTTATAACATTTCTATGCTTACATATGATGTAATTGGTTCATTCCATCTCCCTTTTGATTTCATGTCAGTCTTTGATACATTTCATTAAAATGTGATTATGTCACTTTTTACCTTCTTTTTTCTTCCTCCAAACCTTCCAAAGTCCTCTCTCCCAAATTCCTTCNACTCTCAAATTGATATCATATTTTCCTCATTATTGCTAAATATTTATTTGTATGTATAAGTGTGCACAAGTATATAAATTCCATCTGTTGAATCTGTTTTTGTTGTTTGTGTCTATATGGTTTCAGGGATTACTACTATGTATTGGATAACCAACTACTGGGCTCATCTTTTCACAGCAGTCATATTTTCTTGTTAGGAGTTTTATCAGCACAAGTGATATAACTTCGTTTGATATATAGGTCAGTCTTGGTATAGTCCACCTTTAATCCTAACACTTGGAAGGCAAAGGCAGATGAATCTCTATGAGTTCCAAGCCGGTCTACACAGCAAGTTCCAAGCCAGGCAATGTACATACTGAGACCCTATCTACACACACACACACACACACACACACACACACACACATACACACTCACCTACATGTATTGTCTGTGATTTTAAGTAAACACATCATACTGTAATTCTTTGAGGGTTTATCAAACAACCTTAATGTTACTTGTTTCTCCTCCATCCTTCTATTTCAACATTGACTTCTTTCTCTCCTCCTTAAGTAGAACCCTGTTGTTCCATTTCCCACTTCATGTCACCTATGTCTTACTATTCTTCTCCTAAGACCCTCACTCTATCTATGATCCCTTTATACTTTTCTGATTTCTGTAGTTACTCCTTGTAATATATTCACATCTAAAGATTTGGAGCTAGGAACTGCAGATGAGAGAGAACATGAATTTTCTCTCTATGTTGGTCTGAGTTACCTCCCTCAATGTAACATTTTCTGGATTCTTCTGTTTACCTGAAAATTTGTGATTTCATTTTTCTTTATAGTTGTTTATATTTTTTAAATTTATATATATTATATTTTTGTTTATTGTTTATATGTACTGTGTTTTACCCCCACTAATTTTTGAAAGGCATTTAGGTTGCTTCCACATCCAGGGTATTACGTATGTGGAACCAATTCACATTGCCTACCAAGTGTTTGAAAGGTAAGGTGTCAATTCCTTCTGGAATTTGTCAAGGACTAGTGTTGCTGGTGGTCATATGAAAGATTCATTTTTAGTTTTTTGAGGATTGTCTATGTTGATTTCCAGAGTNGTTAAATGAATTTGCATCCCACATGTCGTGAATGTGGGCTCCTCTTTCTCCATAAATTCTCCAACATTTGCTGTTAGTTGCTTTGTTGATTTTATACATTCTTCCTGAGGTAGGATGGAACTCAAAAGAAATTTTAATTTGTATTTCCCTGACTTCTAAAGATGATGAGCAATTTTTAAATAGTCTATCCTGGAAATGACTGCATGAGTAAGACTGGAACCATGTCAATATCAATAGACATGCTAATGCAGAAGAGAGAAAAATCTTACGAGTTTCCATTCTGACACAAAAACCTATAGGGAAGTAATGGTGGTTGAGAGGATATGAGCTCAATAAGTGGTTATCCAATAAACAGTGATCACCTCTGAAACCATACATACAAACAGATTCAGTAGATTGAAGTTATATAGTCATGCATACTTAGACACACAAATATGTAAGTATAATAAAGAAAAATAGGATATCAATTTGAGAGCGCTGATTTATGGCAATTCTACTTTTAGTTCATTAAGAAACCTCCACATAGGTTTCCATAGTGGACAGATTAAATTTCGTCCACACCAATACCCTATAAAGTTTTAGTTTCCTCTGCATCTTTGCCAGGATTTACTATTTTGTCATTTTGTATTGTTATTTTTTTCATAGAAATTATAAATTTGATACATTATCTTTTAAGAATTTTATTTAATGTTAATAATTCATACAATGTCTTGGGTCTAAACCACTGATTCCCTCCAGCGCCTCCCCATTCTCCCCTGCTTTTCTTTTAAACTTTATGCTCCTTCTTGCTCTCTCAGTCTCTCTCTCTCTCTCTCTCTCTCTCTCTCTCTCTCTCTCTCTCTCTCTCTCTCTGTCATTGAAACAGAGCCCAAGACTGGAGTCATATGAAAAAAATTCTGAGTGCTTGTGAGAAGACTGCAAGAAAACAAGGTAAGAGTCTTGTGATCTCAGTTTCTTTAAACACACATAATTGTTCTTGGAATGTGTTTTTGTGCCACTCTCATGTATAGCAGGTAGGAGTGAGTTTACTAGATTATTTATTACAACTGGCTACTGATATTTGTTTATATACCTCTATGGAAATACATGTTTTTGCCACATGCAGCCTGTCCTTGTGATTATACACTTCACTAATGTGACTCTTCTTAACCTTCAGAGTATAAATGTCTTGAGTCTCTGCATAAGATTGACTGTTGCAGGAAACTTTTGTTAGGCTCCATTCTCCTAGGTTTCACCACCTGTAAAGCAGTGAGCAAGTGGAACTGGCGCAGGGATCTGAAATGGGCAATGAGATAAGGGAGTGGGTACCTCAGAGAAGGAGATAAGTTAGAATAATGGAACTGAAACTGGGGAAGGCTTTGCTTTATGTCAAGCTTGTGCATCAATTTTTAAAGAAAGTGAGAACACAAGTATTAACATCATAATTCTTAGGTTGTTTGCAAGTTGTTTATGATTATAATCCCTGGCTTTCAGAAGAAGGAACTTTAGATGAAGTGTAGGACAGAGTCCAAGAAAATACTGAAAAGGCATGTAAATAAGGAGGAAAGATTCCTCTCCAATTTTGCATCACACAGGCATTAATTATCAAAATATTTAAGGAAGATAAACAGGATATTAATTATGAGGAAAAGATGGCTAATTTCTTGAATTAGTATAAACAGGATGATCAAACCTTAAAATTGTTAAGAAATGCAAAAAAAGATTTTCATGATTCAGGCAAAATAAAAAGTAAAACCAGCAGCAGAGACAACTATGCTGTTCTCTACTTCTTCAGCTCCCTTCCTGGAGCCTCCTTTATATACATATCCTATAGTGCCTGANGATGATCCTGAAACATGAGGTGAGTGAAGGAGCTCTGGCCAGCATAGGCCTGCAAACATGGCTCTNCTAGGCCTTGGACTTCTTCCTATTCTCTCTGCCTTGCTTAAAAACCCTTAGATTACATTCTTAAAGCTAGCCCCCAAAGTCTATTCCCTTACTTGGCCACTTCTTCCTCTTGAGGCTGACTACTAAGGTCCAGCTATCAAAGTATTAAAATCCAGTAATCAAAAGCCCCCTTTGGCTTACCTAATTAACATGCCCAATTAAAATTAAATCCCTCATCCTAACACGGGGTTTCTCCTTTTTCCTTCATAAACCGGGATTTTCCTATGGGCCGCACCTGTCTCCCCGCATTGCTGCCTCCTTTCTCATGTCCCCTTCTCCATCCCCTTTTCTTTCTATTTCTTGTCTTTGTCTCTTATTCCCTGNCCCACTCCTGCCCCCACCCCTCTGGGGCAAATAAATCTCCTTTGTACTGAGAGCTTGGTCTTGGGGTGAACTGAGAACATATTTTTCCTTTCATTGAAGAGTTTGATAGACAATCTAATCTTAAATTCTTCCACTTCTTAATTAGGATCTAGGAAAGCCTATGAAAATTTGAACTTTACAACCTATGAAAGTTAGGGCATGGCAGGGAAAAGGAATTCCTTTATATCTAATTATGCACTAATCAATATATTTAAAACTCTAGAAGGAAATCAGCATTGCATGGTCCTCACATACTATCTCAAATGTTCTAAAATTATATGAATATTCAAATTTCATTCACAGATTGCTACAGAAGGGTAGGAAATCATTATCCAGATGGTAAACTATGGGATTTTCTCATATAAATGGAATTTGTGATTTCAAAAATTCTCCAACTTTATCCTATTTCACAAGGAGATAGATAATTATTTTATTGATGGCTCATCTAATGATATAGGAGGGATTCATGGTCCAGATATTCATCAGTCTATTAATATTTCTTTTCCTCATCTCAATCAGTAGAACTGGTTGTTTTGATTCATCTATTATGGTTAATTCACAAACCCTTAAATATCATTTCAGATTCTGCTTAGGTTGTAGGATTATTGCTAGCAATGCACGCACACTTGTGCACACTCTAAGCTCCCTGGTTTTATCGTAGAAGTCTCTTATTCTTTGTTGAATGGTTTTGTGCCTCTGTATTAACCACCGTCTACTGCAAAAAGGAGATTCTCTGATGAGGGTTGAGAAATATATGTCTATAAAAGCAAAAACTTAGGAGACTGATTATTAATATGTCTATTTTGTACTACATTATCCTTTAGGACCTATAATACAGTCAGCCATGATTTTTAACCCAGTTAGTGTTACTAGGTCTGTGTTCCATCTTGCAGAGTGACTTTTAAATTTAACTACAAAATAGGGGTAACTAACACAGAAGACCTTAGAAAATGCCATACAAACACCTACTATTGTAGAAGTGTCATAATGTATGGGATACAGGGGTTTTAAATGGGCATACTCTATAACAAGGGGCCATTGCCTCCCTGAGACACCCAGACATCATTATATATCTATATATCTATATCTATATCTATATCTATATCTATATCTATATCTATATCTATCTATCTATATATATATATCATAGTGTAGAGTATGGGCTACTTCTTCTAAGTTGTTTGAAACAGCCTATTGTTATTACTCTTATTTATCATCTAGAACTTAATGGCAAGACTCAATTGCTGAAGACACAATATACCTGAGCGATAGGACATGAAGAAATCAAGCTGTTGCCAACCAGAAATCTTCACTTACTGATTATATTTAATAGTTCTGGAAGGTTGTATACATGGTACTGGGAAAGAAAAATCAATAATGTCCCTCAGATGTAAACTTTGTGAACTATTTTTTGATTTCCTGATGATAGGCATTCTGGTTATGGTAAAATGGAGTCTCAATGTAGTTGTGGTTTACATTTTTGGATAGCAAAGATGTTAATTTTTATCTACTTATTGGCCATTTATATTTATTCATTTGAAATGTGTGTATTTAGCTCATTTTACCATGCATTGAATGTGTTAATGTGTTCTTAATGTGCAGATTACATATATTCTGGATGGTACTTTCCTATTGGATGAAAAACTCTCTGCAGTTTTCTCCCATTTTATATGCTGCCTCTTTATGCATTAGATTCTTTTGGAAGCTTTTGATGAATCAGTATCAGTCATAAATCCCTGAAGCCAAATCTTGATGTTTGGGGTCCTTATTCAGAAGATTATTGCCATGCCAATATCTTGAAGTACTTTTCCTGTGTATTTTTCTACTATTTTCAAATACTTTAGTATTACATTATTTATTATTCTAGGTGAGAGAGAAGGACCCAATTCCTGTCTTCTACAGTTAGGCATCTAGTTTTTCTGATAACACTTGTTAAAGAGGCAGTCTTTTCTCCAGTGTGTGTTCTTGGTAACTTTGTTAAGCATCAGAAGGTGTCCCTACATTGTATTTATACCTTCTATTCAGTTTCCATTGGTTTAGATATGGTTTTGCAAATGTACTGTCTTAGAAACTCTGTTTCTATACTGTTTTTGAAAGTCAGGTATTATGATGCATTAAGGATTACTTTTTTGCCTAAGAATGACTTTGACTTTGACGCTTTGTTCTTCTTCTGTTTTCAGTGTGGGGCCATTGTGATTCCTTGTGCATCTTAAGTGGTTTTGGTATTCCTGTGAACAGGCCTTCTAATTGCTATAGGAATTGTGTGGATTCTGCACATAGCTTTCACTGATTTGATCCTTTTAGGAACAATTTCAATTCTACTAATCCACAAACACAGTGGATCTATGTTTTATTGTTTTCTAAAGTTTCCTTCCTCAGTGTTTTATGTTTTTCATTATAGAGATGTTTAAAATATGTGGTTGAACTTATATCTATCTGAGTTTTTAAAGACTTTTTAAAACAGAGAATGTCAGAGCACAGTATAAGAATGGAGTTATGCAAGCAGAATTCTGAGTGCTTGTGAGAAAACAAGACAAGAGTCTTGTGAACTTTGTTTCTTTAAAAACATGGGATTGTTCTTGGAATGTGCTTTTGTGCCCCTCCCAGGTGCAGCCAATCACACCAATAGGATTGAGTTTACTTTAGATTATTCATCACAGCTGGCTATTGTTATTTTATCATTATTATTATTATTATTATTATTATTATTATTATTATTATTATTATTTTGATGCTTCAATAAAGGGTTTCTCTGTGTTGCCTGGATAACCCTGGAATTCTCTCTGGGCCCAGGCTGACCTTGAACTCATAGAAATTCACCTGGTCTACAAAGTGAGTTCCAGAGTGCTGAGATTAAAGGTCTGAGACACCACTATCTGTTTATTTATTGTAACTGGCTATTGTTATTTGTTTACATGCTTATATGGAAAAACATGGTTTTAAAAGTGCAGCCTATCCTTGTAATTATATACAGATTGAATTTTTGAGAAATTACTCAGGTATCCTTTCTTCACCATAAGAGTATAAATTGTCTGATGTTCTGAATAAAATTGTCTATTGTATAAAATTTGGTTTACTTTATTTTTAGGCTCCATTCTCCCAGGTTTCACCACCAATTAAATCAGTAAACAAGAGATTTTCAGGATTTCTTCAGAAACTTCATTGTCACTATACAGAAATACTAAGTTTCCACATATTTATTTCATATCTAATTAGTGTCTTCCTTGCCTATTTATAGCATTTAATTCTCTCTCTCTCTCTCTCTCTCTCTCTCTCTCTCTCTCTCATTTTGGATAACTCAAGAAGAATAAGGATCATGGATGAACATAACCAATACCCCTTGTTGTTTTGCATTTTGCAGCGGTTACCGTTACCGTGCGAGAAAAGGTCACAAGGCACGACAAAACCCAGTATCAGAGCTTTATTAGAAAGTAGGGGGGAGAGAGAGAGATAGAGAGAAAGAGACAGAGAGAGAGACAGAGAGAGCANGTGGCCACATGTGGAGAGAGAGAGGAAGAGAGAGAGAAGGAGAGGGAGGAAGAAGTGGGATTTCCCTTTGCACATGCGCAAAGTGCGAATGTGAAGTTACTTAGCTGGGGGAGTGGCCAGGAATTCCAACATTCCAGACTCTTTGCTTATTAAAAAAAAGCAGGTGAACAGGAGTGGGGGCGCCGTGTCTCCCAAGA
The DNA here is from genome assembly GCA_001675575.1 of Neotoma lepida. Taxonomy (NCBI): domain Eukaryota; kingdom Metazoa; phylum Chordata; class Mammalia; order Rodentia; family Cricetidae; genus Neotoma; species Neotoma lepida. The sequence continues at coordinate 8,687 of LZPO01018858.1, read as the reverse complement.
ACTGCTTCAAGCTGACTTGGTGGGC
>LZPO01018856.1:4124-19359 GCA_001675575.1 Neotoma lepida | reverse complement strand
TTGTCTTCTGTGATTGAAGACACTCTTGCCTTTAAGTGCAGAGAAATTCTTCTGAGCAATACCCATTCTGCACTTTGTACTTCCTCAGCACTCAACCATGTGTTATAAACATTATTAGTAAATGAAAAAATATTTGTCAATGGCTTGAAAAGAGGCAGAAATCATTACTTTAAAATGTTTCCATCATCTTCAGGGACCAAAAGTTAATGCTAAATATGAGTGGATCATGAGACTTAAGTTCAAGGAAAGTTCATTCAGAGCAGTAGTTTTTGCAAAGGCTTCTTACTGGATAAATTAATTTTTCACCAGGGCTACTGATTTCCACAGAGGCACTCTCATAGCTTACAGGGACATTTCTGTATTTTTCAATCCATAAAATTTTCATGACACGGTTATTGATAGAGATCGAAATGATTGCTTTTCCAAGGGCTATTGACATTATTCATATCTGCTGCAATTTAGCTATGCCTTGCACCCTAATATAAACAACTAGTAGCATGTAAAACAGTGAGGAAAAAACAAGATAGCACTAAAACAATATATCCCCTTCTTGTATACCAAAAGAAATTCTATAATATTTTAAATACTAATAACTAGATATTCCTAGTCAATACTTGTAAGTAAAACCACAGTTTGTGGGATATCAATGGATTATTTATTTTACATTTTAGCCCACATCCTACTAATTCACATTGGCTTTTGCCCTAGTGTGCGGGAGAGGGGAGGGGTTATAATTAATCAGCAAGAACTGGCAAGTTAGTATAAAAAATGACAAGTCTATTTTTCTACTTTTACTGCAGACTTAAAATCTTATAATGGATACCAAGTTACTAGATAACTTAATAGTAATGATTTAGGGGTAGAAAATGGTTGTAACAGAGGAAAGAGGATAGGAAACAGGCATGGGAATTGTTACTATTTATTTTGATGAGGTGATTTCTTGGATTATTTTTTGAGACCTGATGAAGATCATGACTGGAGCAGGCTGAATCTCTTTACCTCCTCCTACTGTTATTCTTAGAGAGACAGCCAAAAATGTTTTGGCTGGATAGTTGACAAGGAATAATATATGTGGTTTTGGTCTTGCTGAAATCAGTAACATATTAAAATAGAAAATATCCCATGTAAGTAGCATCTGTTTCCTTATGACTTTCTACTATTTCTTGTCAAATCAAAGAGTCATGAGGATGGAGAAATGGCTCAGTGGTTATAACATTTGTTACTCTTGAAGAGCAGCTGCATTCCATTCCCAGTACCCATGTTGGGCAACTCACCAATCCCTCGTAGCTGCAGTTTCATGGAATTGATTTCCCGCCTCTTCCTGGCCTCTGTGTATACCCACACACATGTAAGCACACACAGATAGATACATAAAAATAAATAAAAGTAAAAGAAACATTTTAAAAAGAGCCAAAGGCATTTTAAATTATGGGAAAAATACATAGTCACTAGAATCCTGCAAGTTAAAGGGGGTGCTATGCTTGACTTAAAGGAAAGTGAAAATAAAAACAGAGAAAGAGAGAGAAAAGAATTCCAAAAGTAAAATAATAGAAGGAAAGGAAGATGAAAGAGATGAGACATGGAAAGAAGGCATCAGACAACAATGAAAAGAACTTTAATTTACAGAATGCTTAGAGTGGTGTGATAGGGAATGAGTGGGTGGCCACATCAGGTCAATGTTCAGGGTCTCAGTGTACTGACTTTGACAAGAAGTGAACAACATAAAAAGACACTCATAGCAAAAGACAGAAGAGCATTCTAGGCAAGGAAAGTCTAACAATATTACTACCCGAGATATTTCATGTGGTTGTTAAAAAAAAAAGGAACATTAGCCAAAAGATGTTCAAAATATGCTACTTACAATCAGATTTCAATAATTCAGCAATGTACAATACAATAGAGTTTGTGGAGAAAGGTACATACAGCCACAGAATCCGTAGTAAGTCTGGGATAGAATTATGCACATTGGCTATGTTAGTTATTATTTGTATTCATATGTTTTTGACAATGAATCTTTACTATCTTGAAATGACACAATTGATACTGAAAAACCACACACTTAACACTCAACTAGGATATGTACCTTATTACCAGCAATCATTCCCCTCATTGGAACACCATGGCCTTAATTTCAAAATGAAAAGCTACTCATTGGCAATGTTCTGTTTCTATTTTGTTGTTGTTTTTTTTTATTTTCCAATTTGAGGTAAGATGGACTAAATTAAAATTGCAAGAGTGAGAGAAATGGATAGGCTCTAATCTCAGTAACTATTCAACAGCTATCTGTTGCTTACCCCCCATATTAAGCTTCCCAGGAATTGGTCACACTATAAAATTAGCACCAGTGACTCAGGAAGATGAGGTAGGAGTTTCCCAGCAGCTGTTAGAAGGCCCTGTCCCCAAGTGTGATATGCAGCTTCCCAAAGCTCACAAATGACAGTCATTAAGAACTTGCATCAGATGTCCTAATAGGTATCTCTTATTTTCAGAATCAAACAAATCTACAATTACTGGGAAGCCACAAGCACAGGATTATTTATATTAAAACTGAAGCAGTAAGTAATCGAACTCAGTCTTTGTGCTTCCTTCAGAAAAAACATTGCAGTTTGCCTCTTCGCTCTCCTTCCAGGATCAGACACCTGGACGAAGGCTGCTACCTGCCTCTGCATCTCTCAGATACCCATCAGGTTCTTGGGATTTATGTTTACAGAGCCTGACAAAAGTGTAGAGTAGCATCTGCCACAAAACAGACAGCATCTTTTCTCCAGACACAAGCAGTTATTTGCCTCTGGTGCGATTCCTCAGAACAAAGCTTGCCACTGCTTTGTTGAGCTTTACCCATGCTTAGAACGTGAACAATCTGAGAACTTGGAAGCTTAACAACCGAAAGGATTCGTATAGAAATTATTGTTCATCTTCATTACATTTTGTTCATCTGTTTCTGAGTGCTTATTTATTTTGTTTACTTCTAATGTTTTCTTACATTGCTATACTATCCTGTTTTCAACAGATATATCCATATTCCCGCTGCCTTCAAAGAGGTTCCACACAGACACCCTAGTTTTCCTGATGGAAGTAAAAGCAAGTCAGCTCCTTGAGGATCTTGTTTCTTTATCTTGATTATACAAGGAGGTGTAACTTCCTGACCTAGGTTAAGGTNAAATGCCTATAGACTATGAGCAGAACTTATCAATATGTTTTTCTTAGCTGGATCCCTGAAATGTCCAGAAACATTTGTAGTTTCTTTATTTCCTTCCAAAATATGTGGCTTAAATGTGAAATTTTGACATACTGTATAGTCAATATGACAAATCTTGGCTCCTAAGCCCTGCTCTGAAGAATTCACTGTAGGGGAGACTCCACATCTTATTCAGTCTTAAAGAATGCAGCAAATCTTATCAGGGTGCATTATATGAAATTCCCAAATAATCAATAAAAATATTATGCTGGAAAAAGAAGTTGAAAAATAAACTCTGAAGATTAAAGTGTTAAGTCAGAATATAAGGGGAGTTTGAGATAGCTGCTCTAACTCCACAAATATTGTGAGCCTTAGAAATCTTATAAACATGGCTGGGATATAGTAAGGAGGGGATGATTATCCCAAATGGATAGAAGAATATATTGTCTTAATTAGTATTCAGACAGCCCTTTCTTTGCACTGACTATGCAGTCAAGCTTGTAAAAGGGCAAGGATTGAGTCATAGCCCCAATGTCCAGCTCCCTTTAGCCTTCTTTTGATCTCCACAATCATCCCACCAGGGAATGCATCCATCCTATCTCTAGCATTTTTTCTCAAGACATTGTACTTTCAGATAGCTGGTCCATTAGAAACTATTACTTACAAGGTGTTAAAATTAGCTTAGAAGGTAATCTTAGCCAGGAGGTATTTGCATTTTAATGAATGAAGCTTAGTGATTGAGTGGCCTTTGAGAGGGAAAGAGAAAAAAAAAGGACTGAGGTTCTAATTTTGTAATTAAGAGTGAGAAACCTTTGGGTATAAGACTAATTACAACAATTATATGTTGAGAACTAAGTATGCAACAGGCTCTGAACTAACCACTTTACATTTATTATTTTAAAGTCATATTATGCCCAGGAGACAGGGACAATTAAAGTTAATTTTCTAAGTGAAGAAACTGAGGCTGAGTTCTCATGTTATGGAGTTATTTCCCAGTGGTTTAAAATCAAATAAAAAAACATGATGATAGATATAGATCAATGATAGATGATAGATAAATGATAAGTAGATAGATAATATATGATAGATAGGTAATAGGAGATAGACAGATGGATGATAAATAGATTGATGACATGTTTATTTTCTTTTTCCCACCAAATTCTCTTAAGTAGTTCTACTTTGGCCGTTAGCACAGTAGAAGAGTTCTAGAGAGAAGATTCTAGAAGAATAAACCACCCAGAAGTATAATATTGAATTTAACAAAGTAATGAATGATCTTTCTGTTGCCTCAGAGTTTCAATGAGGACCTCCATCCAAAAACAATGTCTAATCAGTAATCTGCATATAGTCATTAATGAATTGTAAGACATATCTCCAAAGAACCTACCAATATGTTGCCAAACCCCATCCTGTGATTCCTAACTATTCTATCTTTAGTGTGTACCAGAGATCTTACGACAAGATAAATAAAATTCAAGAAATTTTAAGAGGGATTCAATAATCTGAAAAGATAGCCAAGGTCTTTCCCTCTTCCTTCTTGCTTCCTGGCTCATAAGCTAAGTACAGGAACACAATGAACTATCACAGGTACAGTGGTTGACAGTCAACAGCAAAGATAGTGACCTTACTTTGCAGCTTAAGGGTGACTGAGTTTAGAAACACTTGGCCCCTTCTAATGCAGGGGTAGATTAAGAAAGAATCCCCACAAGAAGATATATACCATGAACAAAGAAGATTCCAGAAATAGAAAAGCACAGCAAGACTGGAAAAGTGAAAAAGGTTTATCTCCAATCACATGGTCTACAGGAATGCTTAGGGAGCATCTGTCTAGGTTTGTGTTTCTCTCTTTCTACTGAATGCACCAGATTAAAGCACCCAATAGTGGGACTCATCTGCCTCTAATTCTGATCCTCTTACTTGCAATTTGAAAACTAACTGGCTTCAGCAGACAGGGAAGAGAACAGCAATTGGTTTTTTCCAGTGCCAAATTGTCTGCCCTGAAAGCATACATACAAGTAACATTATGTGGACTCAACAGGCTATATTTAGAAATTCATATGTATATACAATTTGTATACACATGCATTGAAAAGAAGAAGAAATGAATTTGTAGGAGAGCATGGAGGGTATATGGGAGGGTTCGTAGGGAGGAAAGGAAAGGGAAGATATAATTAAATTGCAGTCTCAAAAATAAACAACAAAAAAGAAAAAGCCACTGACAATAATGTGATTAAATACATTAAATAATGGAGATTATTGAATATATTTACACACACACACATATATATGATATATATACATATATATATATATATATATATATATGAAGGGGAAATTAAGAAAACTACCCTCCATTTCTCTTGTATCAAAACAAAAACAAAAGCAAAACAGAGTGATGATAGTCAACATGAGAAGAGAGCATTGTCAGTAAGCAAATTGTGATAAGTATTCTAATTTATGGGAAGAAATGACACCTACAGTATATGATTATGAAGCTTATAAGCTCGGTTGTTGTGAATGCTTATAACTGTAACACATAAGTTCATAGCCTAAAGAACTCTGCAAAATCTGTCTTTGCAACATTCACTTGGCCACAGGAATTACCAGAAACTTTAACAGCATAAACTACAATAGTAAGCAAAATATACCAAATTGGAATGTCACAGTCTCACTGTTTGCTCAGATCTACTTAGAAAATGATTAGTAGCCAGGAGCCCTTTCTCGTAAGTGTGCCACCCTCATGTAACATTTTAAATTGCTCATGTCACTGGAACTCAGAAATAAGGTTCCTAATACAGAGCTTTAATACATTTAATAATTGGATTTACCTTTTCTAAGAAAAAATTCAAAATACCTCCACATATGTAACTATAGGCCATTAAAATAGAATGTAGAAATGAAAAATGGCAAATAATCTTTGCAAAATATCTGGAGTGTTCTGTGAATGTTAATAGATCAAAACATTGGTGAGATGAAAAACTAATGAGCTAGTCCAACTTATAGAATGTCCCTGAAGCCATGGAAAGTCTTTCATCTGGCCTTGGCTTCTATGTATGTTTTCATTAGAAGAAACCACTGTGTGAAGGGTTGGAATGACAACAAGACGGTTTCAGAAGCTACTGTAACCTGCAGCTAAATTAATATCATTTAAGGAACTTCAGCCATTGTGAAAAGACTCTGACTCAATGTTGACATAGGATGTTCATCCCCTAAACTGTAACATTGATGAGTTTGACAAATTCCAACAAAGGAATTATGATTGTGAAAACAATGAGCAAAACAAAAACAAAAAGTAAAATCAGTCAGGTTTTGAGCTGCCGTAGGATCACCTTTACAGCACATTTCTTTGGTAGTGTCTCCTAATCTTTCCACAACAGAGACAATATATCAAGATATTAATTTCAGCATGATTTCCAATAAAATAAGTTAGAACAGCCAAACTTTCCCTGTACATGAAATAGCTTTCAGATCTTTCATATCAAAATATAAACAGCAAAACTGCATTATTCTTACATTGTCATCAAGCCTACTTTAAATGACTTTGCATCTGATTCTTTTAATTTTTGAATAATGTGAGCACATTTTGGGAAAAAGAGTATTTCTTGAAGTGTCTTGAGATCAGATCATCATTATATTTATTAGCAATCATTGTTTTTCATAATGACATTTTTACAGTGTTGCCTGGAAAATACAAAATACAAAGAAGAAAAACATGTCCTCAGAAAAGTAACAATAAGCCAAATTAAGAAATTCTAGCTGCAGAAAGAAATCATCCTATCCAATTGTGTCACATTTCCAGTAAATAAACAAGGGTACAAAGAAATGTAAATAAACTAGTTTTCCTAAATCATTGAAAAAAGTCAACAATGTATATATTTATATCATCCCTCTTCCTATTATCCTAGTTGTCATACTTTGAGGAAACATCTTTTATAAATATTTTTTCCTTTATTTATTTAATTTATTTCATGAAATTTCAAGCTCTTACTATATTTCAATGCCTTTTTTGAATAAAGTATGGCAGATAACATCGTAAAAAGTGGAACTTGAAGGAACCCAGCTGCCCAATCCAATGTTCTATATGGTTTTATTTATAGTTCCTTGTCATATTTGACCTTAAATGATAGAAGATTTTGTTGATCCAAATAAATACAAGAAAATCATAATTAGCACATTACTAGTTGAGATCTAGCCTTTTAATATATATTTTGACACAAAATATGCATATTTAAGTTAATTGTAGATTATTATAGATGCCAAGAATATTAATACACCAGAAAAGCTACACAACGAATTGAAACTTTCACTGTAAGTGTTGTTTCACATTGTGATTTAAATTGTGAAAGAATTCCTTTATATCATTCATTTCTAAATGGTGGTTTTCATATGCATATATCTTTGCTTTCTGCTGTTAGTAACTGCAAACCAGAATGAAAAAACAAATGCATTTGTAATCAAGGGAACAAACAGTCTTGTTACCTCAGTGATCCAGGTCAGTCATGGTAGATACGTCAAGATTGGTCAGACTATAATACTATAAATGCAGTATAGCATCTCTCTACATAGATTCAGCATTATCTATTAAACATTTGTTTTCATCAGTAGAAGAAGTATATGCATGCTGGCATACATGACCTTGATAAAAATNTGAAAAAATATTTTGGTTTCTTTGGTGACTGGATAAATTACCAATGGATGAATGAAAACTAATCTTGAAAACAGAAGAACAAATTTCAAGAATGAAATTACTTGATAGAACTTGGTCAAGAGCTCTTAGAATATGAAACACAGTGTGAAAATGATACAAGTTTCATTGCAAAGATTGCATTTGGTTTGGGTTTTATTTTTGCAATGTTAGCAATTGAACCTAAAGCTTTGTGTATCTAGCTCTGAGCCATAACTCCAGCCTTGCTTGAGGTTGATGTTGTTGTTGAGGTTTTTTTAATTTTTCTCTTTTGAAACAGGGTCTCACTAAGATATGAAGGCCATGGATGTCCATCAACTGATATATGGATAATGAAAATTTGGTACATTTACACAATGGAATAGTCTTCATCTGTTAAGAAAAATGAAGTTATGAAATTTGCAAAGTAAATGGATGGAGTTAGAAAAAAAAACACTCTGAGTAATGTAACTCAGATGTAAAAAGAAAGATAATGAGTGTATTATTTTATATGAAAATGTTAGTTTTTAAACTTTTGGTACATTTGCTGCAATCCAAATAATCACAGAGGTTACATACCAAGTAAGAGGAGAGGATCACCCAAGAAAGAGCAAATAGAATATAGTGTTATGAGGAGACAAAGGGGAACTATGATAGGAAGTTAAAATGAGGAGAGGGATGGAGAACAGGGTAAAGCAGCAGCTATGGGGAGTGACGACTGACACTAAAGGCCTTTAGAGAGCCATATGGAAATCTACTATTACAGAAGCTTTCTAAAATATACACATATATGAAAGGAACCCAAATGGAGTCATCGTATATAATGGCTATCCTTGATTGTCAACTTGACTAAATCTGGGATTAACCAAAGTCCAAATGTCACAGAATATGTGTAAGGGATTTCTTTTTCCTTAATTAAATCATTTGAGCCGGGCGGTGGTGGCACACACCTTTAATTCCAGTACTTGGGAGGCAGAGGCAGGCATCACTCTGTGAGTTAGAGGCCAGCCTGGGCTACCGAGTGAGTTCCAGGAAAGGCACCAAAGCTACACAGAGAAACCCTGTCTCGAAAAAAAAAAATCATTTGACATTCAAAGACCCACTTCTAATCCCGAGCTTTAAGGTAGGGAGCTCCACCTTTTAATCCAGATCTTTTGTACTGAGAAGATCCACCTTTAATCTGGGCCACACCTTCTACTGACCATCTATATGAAGGACATGAAAGAAGGAAGCTTGCTCTCTCTTTGCCTGCTTGCTTTCACTCACTTTAGCTAGCAAGACCATTCCTTCCCTGGCCTCAGAGCCTATTTCTTTGGAACTCTGACATGTACTGAAGACCACGCAACCTCATGGACTGAACATCTACCAATTCTTGGATCTTTCATTAGTAGACTGCCATTGCTGTACTAGCTAGATAACAGCCTGTAAACCATTCTAACAAATCTGTCTCTCTCTTCTCTCCTCTCTCTTATATAAATATATATATATANCCCTGGGTGTCCTGGAACTTGCTCTGTAGACTAGGCTGGTCTCGAACTCATAGAGATCCACCTGCCTCTGCCTCTGAAGTGCTGGGACTAAGTGTGCCACCACTGCCCAGCAGAAGACCCACTTCTAATCCAGATCTTTGAGGTGGGAAGATCTCCCTTTCATCTGGGTCACATCTGCTGGCAGCCTGTATAAAGGACAAGGAAGAAGGAAGCTTCTTTCTCTTTGCTTGCTTGCTCTTGCTAACAAACCTATCCCTTCACTGGCTTACTTCCTCTGGGTTCTGGCGTACACTAAAGACCAGTTGAGACTTCCGGCCTCATGGACTGAACTACTACTAGATTCTTAGACCTTCCAGTTTGCAGGCAGTCACTGTTGGATTAGCTGGACCATTCTAATAAATCCCCTCTCTGAGAGAGAGAGGGGGGAGGAGGAGGGAGAGGGAAAAAGAGAGGGAGAGGGAGAGGGAGAGGGAGAGATTGATCCATTCTGTAAGTTCTGTTCCTCTAGAGAATCCTAATATACTACGTTTTACAATAAAACTAAGTATTTTGGCTATCATTTTTCATTTTTTGTTTCATAAAGTAAGTTAGAGAATCCTAATATACCATGTAACTATTGAGAGAATTCCCCAACTAGACATCGTATGCCACCAACTAAAACCTCCAGTGCTAGGAATGGATTATATCTTGTTGAGTCATAGGCTAATGTTTTAATCTCCCAAACACCACAGGCTGTTGTTGATGTTATTGGTTGCACTCCACCACATGATTGAAAGGCTCTTTTGTTGAATACAACATTTACTTATGTCATCAAACACAGAGAGGTCAAGCTGGTACCCAGCTGGAAGCTTTAAACACTCAACCCTAGTGATGAGTGTTTATGGTGCTGACAGGTACTCTGCATATTACTTAAGGAAAAGATAATGATCAATATTACCCAGCTACAAACTCTGTGACCTACAAGTTTATCCTATTTGCAAGATACACTGGTGCAATCATGGCACAAATATTAAAGGAGTAACCAACCACTTCTTATATTATTAGATTTAAAGACCCATGAGATGGAACCCCTTTGACAATGCTGAAATGGCCAAAAATATGAGACTAGATAGGTCATGCATTTAGGGGAAAACCTAATACTATTATTATGCTAAAGGAACACAGAAATAAAATAACTCCTTTCAGTGTCTCACATAACCTCATCAGAGAAGCTTCTTTTTCCAACAGATGGAAATTAACAATAGAGACTTACAACTGGGAAATATGAAGACTATAGAACCCTCAGTTCTATGTGAGATGTCTTCAGCAAACCCTTCTCCTCAAGGCTCAGAGATTTATGTGGAAGGGAATGCAGAAAGTTTGGAAAAGACAGAGGTTGTCGATAACTCCTAGGAAACAGTGTCTACTAGACGACAGGACTGATGTGCATGTGAACTCATTCATAGTGGCTACACTAGCACATGCAAGGTCTTTACAGGTTGAAGCCAAACAGGGCCATGCACTGAGAAAAGGAAGTGGACACAGGGTTCCACCCCAACCAAGAAGCTATTTGAAATTGATAGCTGCTGACAAATGGAAAAATCAGTGTTCTCTGTTGGAATGTCACTGGACATATCTACCATATTCCAGGCCAGGCCCCATGCTCAGGTGTAATGGCCAAGACAAAACAAGCTCCATGTTTTTGTGTGTAGAAGGAGCTTTTAACAAAAGACATTTGTTTGGGCATATATATATATATATATATATATATATATATATATCAAATGTTACCAAACTCAGACTTAAGGATCAGAGCCTATTTCCTAATATTTCCCAATAAAGCAGGTTCAGTCAGTCATCTGTCCTTAAGCCAATTTAGAGAGTCGAACTAATAATGAAAAGCAGAAAAATCAGATGCGTTCAGTGTGACCATATTGAGAAGAGGACCAGTGATCTACTAAATCCATCTTGTAGGTCCTAGAATTACAAAAAAGGAAAGATGTATACATAACTAGGTAATCTAACCAAGTTGTAGTTCCTAGCCCATCATTGTCTCAGCTCCATTTCTCTCCTCAATGTCATCTGCCAAAGTTAATTTTTTTCTAAGAGACAAACTCCCTCTTTGTTTGCTGCAGTGCTTCAGCCTTTTCTTCTTCCAACACGATATTCCTAGAGTAATTCTTGTTTCTCAGAGTTCATCTTCATAATCTAAGAGCCAAAGAATGGAGAAGTGTTTCTATAGAAGAAATTTGGCCTGCCAGACGGGGCTATTGCACCACATTGAGAGCAGGTCTTCTCCACTCTGCTAACCATTTCTAGAAATGTCCAGAGGTGTGTCTGCTTAGTGCTTAGAGTCTAGATTGTTACCACACCCTGCCCACCTGCTATTATTTTTCAAAATATAATATATTGAATTGCTTTTTGAGGCTTTGCATACATGCATACAATGTATTTTCATCATATTCTTACTTATTCCTTAACTCTTCCTTGATCTACTCCCCACACTCCCAACCTCTTCCCAACTTCATATTCTCTTTTTATAAAAATTAACCCAATGGGTCCAATTTCTGCTGCACATGTATGCATGTATGGGGCCACTTATTGGAATGTGGTTGAAGTACCAGCCAGGAGCTACAACTTACGAAAAGTTCTACTTCCTCCCTTAGCAGCCACCAGCTCTCAGTTATAAACAAATTTCTAAATTGTCTTGTTAAATAAAATACGGAGGCAGAGATAGGGGTGAAAGTCTGACAGAGATCAGAGGAATTAGGAACAGCTACCAGCCTCACCTTGCACCACTGCCGCCACTTCCCCAAAAGGTGTGTGACTTCCTATACCTCCACGTCTATATCCCTTTCTGTTCTGTTCTCCCATTGGTTCTTTCAGCCTAGCTACATCACTTCCTCCTATGGCCCACTTCTGTCACTTCCTGCCTGTCTGTATAGACCTCCAGAATTCTATGGTTGATGCTGGGATTAAAGGCATGTGTCTCCATGCTTGACTGTTCCTAGTGTGACCTGGAACTCACAGAGATCCAGACAGACTCTGCTTGCTAAGTGATAGGATTAAGGGCATGTGCTAATTTTGTAAGTCTAGCAGCTGACCTTGTTCCTCTGATCCTCAGATAAATTTTATTGGGGGACATAGATAAAATACCACCACACTCAGTAGCTCCTCAACTAATCTCTGGCTCTATCCATGCAGGAATGGAAACTGTCTTGACCTTGTGAATGTCAACCATAGATGCCATGAGGTCATGAGGGCAGTAATCTTGGTTCTAGCCCTCTCTTTTTCTATCTTTCAGTGCATCTACAATTACAGTGAAACAGCAAGTGACTGCAGACCATCTAAGAACTTGAAAGCATTCTTGCCTTCCACTTGGACACATTTCACAACCCAATAAAAATACTTCCATTGTCAGTATTTATTCCTTTCTTAGGTACCAGAATATAAGGAAGTTTCAGAAAGAGACAGAAATGAACATCTCCTCAGTGGTCTGAGGTCTTTGCTATTCCTCTTTCTCCAAGACCCAACCCTCTGTAATAAGTTATTTTATTAAACTATTCGAATATTATGTGTCCTAAATAGGAAGTTTTAATGCAATTCTTTTTTTTTCATGCTATAAAATCATTTGTCACCCCAGTCCATCTTTTTTACTTTCTAACTTTCACATCTGAAATAGCCAATCATTGTCTTCTTTATGAACATAACATCTCCTAACATTCCTATTCTGCCTTACCTGTCTTGTTTTGTTTTATGCTTCACATATTTCTAGGAATTCTTTTAGTTATCTCTGAATATACTACCCCAAAATAACTTGAAACCACTTCTAAGACTCATAACTAGGTTTCAGGATACAATTTCTGTATTTGGTCTAATGGTTTATGGATTGTGTTAACTAGAACTAACTATTTACTAACTACTTACAAAGCCATTGGATAGTTCTTCTGGACTCTCTTGGAAATGTTCTTCCTTACCTGAGGTGAATTTTCTGATCTTGATACTTTGCAGGCAGGCTACAATGTCAACTTTCTCAATCTGAACTATTGCCTTTATCCCAATACTACAACCCCACTACTCCAGCTTTGCTTCTTCAGGAGTTTTGACTCCTCTCCTCAAATTTATTTTATTAGCAGTAAGAGATTGGGGGGTATGTGACATTGCAGGTATTGACATGATAAATTGTTTTTAGTGCCAGGCCTTACAAACCTTTGATTACTCTCTATTGCATCTATACCTTAGAAGTTTTGTACCCACTAATAATTCTGATTATGTGTTTTAAACAGAATTCAAAACCTTCCCCTCAGACTCCCACCATTGGACTTCTTCATCACCTAAATGTCTAGTTACTGAGGAGAATAAGCTCTCCACCAAATACTGGCTCTAATAGAGTTTTCAATAACAATCCTGTTACAGTTAATAAAGCTGATTGGATATCTTAATTAGCTCAACCATGTATGCAATATACCCCTTTTCTCTTAATTGACACATTCTAATTTTCTAAGAAATTATGTCAAGCTTAGTTTAAACACAAATTTATAGATGCATGCTTCGTGAAGGAGTTTCTTTGTTCTGTTCTAATAAGCTCACAAAACACGGGGCATGTACGACTCTTTAGAGAAATATTTTCTACACCCAGGTTTGTATTGTTTTAAGGGCTTTCCCACAGCATGGTTCTGAATATTCGTCTCCTTACCAAGGAACATCACTGCTCCTCAAAGATCAAGCTGTACCCCCTGCATCATTAGCTAGTATGAGCAGACCATAGACACTCAGAGTGGCATTGTTATACAATAGACTACTAGAGACTCATTGTAGATATATCTCAGAAAACTGTTCAAGATCCAAACATGACTTCTATGCCTTCTATTTCTACACAACACCAAGACTAGTTTTTCAGTAAGAGCTAGTTCTATAGTTATCAGGGGATAATTAATCACATTGAGTATATAGGTTTTTTTTAACTTCAACCAATATTTATGAGGACATAATAGTTATCTTCACTTTCAACCTTAGCTCCATTCACACTTTTACTTCCTTATCCTTAATTTTACCCACACGAAGAAGCCAAGTAAGTGTTGGATGTCTGGAATCCACACAGATCATTTTAAATAGAAATATACTTTTGGAAGTTTGGGTTTATAGGGTATATTTAGAAACCAGAAACTGAAGTATTCTAAATTTAGGCGATAAGAGATAAGGAAAGTTGGAAAAAAATGTAACCATGAAGAATGGAACCACGAAGGGCTTGCAGTGTAGCTCAGTTATAAGAGTGCTTGCCTAACATGGATGAAGTCCTGGGGTTTGATGTCCGGCACCACATAAAACTTAGTTTGGTGACACACACATAAAATTTCAGTCATGGGTAGGTATAGGTGGGCAAATAAGAAGTTCAAGGTCATTCTCTGCCAAACTGGGCAACAAGAGACTGTTTCAAAAAAGAGAGGAAGAAAAAGTCACCAGGAATATATGAAAGCCATTGAAACAAAGTTTGAAATGATAAGGTAATTGTCAACTGTGCTCAATAACATTATCATATTCTAAATAAGGTGAATAATGATGATTAACCTTTACTTTGACAATAACTATGGAATGCCACTAATTAACTTGACAAAACAATTGCAATTGTCAGGATCAAAGGCCAACAGAGTGAATTCAAGAGGAAATGAGAGGATAGTAGTTAGAGACAACAACTGTAGACAATGATTTTGAGAAGTTTTGCTGCAGGTGGAACCAAGATGAGACAAAAGTCAGCCAAAGATCAATATAGGAATTTTTCTTAATAAAAAAACAGCTTATATGTTTATGAGCAGAGATAAGAAGGTACAGGAGAAAAAGAATTGCGAAGAGACAACCTTTAAAAGTAAGAGCCACTGCTCTTTACATGTAAAGTGTACAGTGGCTCCAGTTTCCTTGGCTGTGTGG
>LZPO01018855.1:0-19380 GCA_001675575.1 Neotoma lepida | reverse complement strand
AGAATACATTGAATCATACATCATAGAGTTACATTTATCTTAATGTATTATTTATGTTAATTAGTTAGGTTACACAACGAATACTTGAATTAAACATTCCACTATACTCACTTATTCACAATCTCTGTGGTAACTTGCACTGGGGCTACACAAGACTGACCCTCTCAGCAATCAGACACAAAATGGGGAGGAATCATATGACTCTACCATTTACTTCTAAAGGGGAACCACTGTTTTTAGGTATGTGCATATTGCTGAGACATCCAGGCTTCAGTGGATAGCTCTAAAACCCTGATTCAAATCAGTCTATCATGAAAGAAAAGAAATAGCCATGAACTGTGAACATGAAAAAGAAATTTGTGGGAAGGAAGGAGTGAGACAGGGATTGTAGAGAGGTGGAAAGGGTGAGTGAGAGTGGTCAGAATGTATTATGTACATGCATGAAATTGTCTAAGAACAAATTTAGTTTTTAAAAACTATTATATAAATACACAAAAGTACAGTGCTAAACACGAAGTATCATGTAAATTATGTGCTAAGGAGGATGATGATATGTCATGTTGGTTTAATAATATTAATAAATAGACCATTTGGTAATGGAATATTCAGACTCCCCCTCACACAGGTATAATTTTTTAAGACTTGGATATTGTTCAAAGAAAATAATAAAAAAGTACATTGACTAGCAAACAGAAGATGATGCAAGGGTTTCATGTGACAGTGTGTAGATTAGTGTGCTTTATGGCAGTGGTGATGGGCAAAATGAGGAACATACTATATTCAGTTAGAATTCAAGAAAATGTGGGAATCTTTAACATCACAATGTATCCTAGAAACACTGGTTATTCTTGTAATTATGCTACTATTTCTGTTCTTAATAAAGAAATTATTCTAAAAGGTAGGATTGACCAAACCAAAATAAAGTAAAATAAGCAACCAATGACCATGGTCAAATTTATGATGTTAAGACCAGAGCACTGGAGTAAAGATGATTCTATTAGGATGTTTTCCCTGTGACTTGTGTTTTAATACACATAAATGAGAACTTAGGGATCACACAGAACTTAACTCCTATCAGAATATACTGCATCTCTGGCTGAGACTTAGAAGCCATATTGCCTCTTAGAAGCCATATTGCCTTCCAGAAATCTTTTCATTGTTGTAGGTGTCTGGAAAGTGGCCCACTATTCAAAGGTTTTTTTAGGTATTCCTGGTTAATTTTCTAGCTACTTTGTGGAAATTTTTTTCTCCCTCACTCCCGACACTATGCCTGCTAACATCACTAGGCTTCCCTTCCAGGGCTACAACTTCTTTCCTCAGTATAAACTTCCCCAATACCTCATGAAGGCAGAGTGAGAACCCTGACTAAGAACTTTGAGTTCAATAAGCACCTCCAGTCTCATTTTCAAGTTTTATTTCATAGGCCTATAACACCAGTTTTAAGGCCATTTTTTAAAATTTGCAGAATTTCTGAAATGAAGATATATGTAAGCAAGGTTGTCCATATCAAGGTAATTTGTCAAATTAGAAAATGAAAGTGGACTTGCCATTTATTCAATAATAGTTGATTTTTAAAAATACAGTGGTTATGAGGAAGGCAAGGTTTAAATGGAGTTAGTATATCTCAAGAAACCATGAGATATTTAAAATAAACACTTAGCAAAAATCAAAACAATTTGGCAGTCACTGTAACAATATGTTACAAGTATTTCAAAAAGACAGAAGTTTGTTTTTACTGTTTTTGGATGCCTCTTTCCATGAATTAGTTAATTGCTAAAAATTCATTTCCACATTTCCATCTTGCTTTCCTTCCAACATTAAATATATATATATATATATATAGATAGATAGATAGATAGATAGATGCACAATAAGTTATTGTCAACAAGCTATAGTCACATAGTTATGTATATATGAACATATGTATGATATAATCTATATACAACATGTACATGAGGTCCTGAAGAGAGGCTACAGATCTTCAACAGAAATCTTTAGCTTAGGACACCAAATTCTGGAACATTTGCTACCAAATTACATGGGGTAGAAAACAAGGCATTATCATGAAGAGAATTGAAACTGATTCTGAAGGAGGGGTAATAGTTGATACTGGACAAATTAGCAGGCCAGATTGATGCTAGCTCCTAAAAGTAATCAGACCTTAGCAAGCAACCAATCTTCTTCTGCCATCTGCTTTGAGAAAGATTGACCTCCTACATCTTGTGTCATCAAAGTCAATGTGTTTGCATAGGACTTTCTCTTGTATGGATTCTCTTCTAACACTTTCTCTGCTTAATGGACACATACTTGTTATTCAAAAGATAAATAATTAGCACCCATGTCTAGTAATTCCCTTCTCCTGTCTCCCTCATTTAACATTAATATAACTGCATCGAAACTATAGTCTGATAATAACTTGAGGTGTCTCAAATTTTTCTCATCTACCAGAGTCCTTAGTAGCCTAAGAGCCTGACTACTCTCCCCATTTGTGAGTTTATATCTGTGTACTCCAATGATGGCAGAAAGAAGAAAAGGGGAGGGACAGATGGAAGATCAACAGTAGTGTGGAAAACAAACAAAAGGTTCTATGGCCATGGGGACAAAGAAATGTGGTAAGGGGATGTATCAAAGGAAAGCCTGTGTATTCCAACCCGGTCAGCTCGACTGCTTGGCTTTGCTTAAGATTGAGCACCAATAGGTAAACATCAGAGTCGCATTTTGACTCAGGTATTTTCAGAGTGATTTGTTGATAGGGACCATATAAAATCATACTGCATGTGCTACCGTTATGTGTGTGAAATGTCACAACTTTAGTTCTTCATGATTCATCTATTTTCTGTGGGGAAGATAATTCTCCAAGTTTCATATTCACTGAATAAAATAAAATCTCTTTCAATGGAAAACTGTCTTGTCCATAGTAGCCATTCTCTTTTAGATTTTATAAAAATGGAATTTCTTTTTCAATTATACAATATAATTTATTGAACTACATCAATTCTGAATTTATCAGTTCTCTAGTTTAACACTGTTAGCTTTGTCTGCAATTCCCTCAGATATGAAGGAAAATGGACAATGGAATGTCACTGATCTTCCTATTTTCTCTCTGAGTTATCTCCTGTGGTATTAGCAAACCTTTTTTTTTTAAGAATAACTGTTAACATATGGTTTTTATCAGTTTTAAGTAAGAATCTGAAACATAAAAAGGTAGTACACACATTTTAATACATACTAAGAACATTTGTGAATTTAGCTCTCTGGCCAATACTCATGATGTTAATCTGTCACCTTATAAAACACTCTGTAGACAATAGGATCTTTGTCTCTGCCTTGTCTTTAAACAACCAAACATAGAGCAAAATCGTTAAGGTGTTTTGTTTCAATTGAAAAACACTTTTATATTTTTAACCACAATATATACAAGTATGCCAAATATATTCAGTCCTTTTCAAGCACTATGTAAATCACACACAAATTCACTTAAATGGAAAGTCATTTTATGTGATAGCAGAAGGGATCTTTGAATGAAAACAGTGATATGGGGAACAGTCTTGTATGAATCTTTCCAACTCCATAAGTTTCTGTGAAACATGAAAACATTATTTTTAAACTCTTTTTCTTCTTATTGGTTTCTTAATTTATCTGGAGATTTGACATCTAAGATCTTCTTTTCTTCTTTTATTGAAAATAGATTTTATATTTATATAATATGCCCCGATTATGGTTTCCCGTCCCCCTACTGCTCTCAGTTCCTCCCCATCTTCCTTCTCACCCATATCTACACTTCTGTCTTTCCTTAGAAAATGAACAGACATTTAAAGGTATAATAACAAAATATAATATAATACAATAAAACAGAAACAAAAAAGCAGAATAGGACAAAAGGAACAATCAAAAAGAAAAGCTCCCAAGAAAAAGATATAGATATAGAGATGCAGTCATTCGAACAGTTAGGAAACACCTTATATCCATTAAATATAAAACCAGATGCAAAACATGTACGGCAATAGTAATAATAATAATAATAATAATAACAAATGAAATTTAAAGAAAAGTCCTGATACAACATTATAAAACAAGGAACCTCCAAAGATGCATTGACTTTGGTACCTGTTGGCCATTTACTAATGGTCATGTAGCCTACTCTTATGAGAAGTTTGTTCCCCAATGAGACTTCCATGGAACAAATAAATTTTCATTTGCAAGGGGTTATCAAATGGAGATTGCTTCTGAATAGTGGTGAGGGTATGCGTTCACTTCTCCTTTCAGCTCTAGGACTCAGTTTGTACAGACCCATGCAGACCCTGTGAATACTGCCTCAGTCTCCGTGAGTTCACATGTGCGTAGGCCCCGCTGTCTTTAGAAGGCCGTGCCCTCTGGCTCTTACACTCTTTCTGACTCCTCTTCTGCAGGGTTCTCTGGACCATGAGGGAAAAGATTGGATAGAGACATCCTCTTTAGTGCTGAGTGTTTCAAGGTCTCTCAATCTCTGTATATTTTCTGGTTGTAGGTCTCTGTATTTGTTCCATCTGCTGCAGAAGGAAGCTTCTCTGATGATGCCTGAGCCAGGAATTGATCTAAAAGTATAGCAGATTGTCATTAGGAGTCATTTTATTGCTACCCTCCTTTCATTAAACAGTGGTATCTGCATTTCCCTAGGTCCCTGGGCTGTCTAGTCTCAGGTTCTAGAGATAGTCTCAAAGCAACAGCAGGTATGTGATCCACCTCGTGGAAAGGGCCTTAAATAAAATATTGGTTGAACAGTCCCACAAAACTTTTAGCATTATTGATTGCACTAATATACCTGCAACCAGGGCACCATTGTAGTTCAAATGTTTTGTTACTGGGTTAGTGTTTACCTTTTTCCTATGTTAGTGTGCAGAGTCCCTCCCAATACCAAGAACACTAGCAAATAGAAATCAAAGCTCCAGGTGGCACCACATTGACTTCTCCACAATAAATGACTTGTGTAGGTGTTATTTGCAGCAATAGAACCTTGCTATCAGTTTGTGGAGAGCAATCTGCAGTTTGGAGTTTTATATTCTTGTACCCCCTTGGCCTACAGTTCGATCAGAAATAATCCATTTTAGTACTGAAGCTTCATTTGGTGACAAGAGATGTCTAGTAGGGGCTCTGTCTCCCTCTTTATTTGATGATTTCATTTACATCACCTTCATATATGTATATAATTTANCAAGTTTCTACTCTACTAGGTTTTCATACAACCCCCTCAAATGGCCCTTTATCACTCCTACTCTTCTGTCCCTGTTCCAATTTGATCCTCCTGTTTCAATCCCCTGCCACCAGTCAATCCATACTATCTATTCTATTTTTTCCCTCCCTAAGTAAATCTGTCCCACCCCCCTAGTCCTTTACTCAACACCTAACTTCTGTGGTTCTACAGATTATAGACTTCTTATCTTGGCCTTAAAGCTAACATCCACATATAAGTGAACACATGCCATATTTTTCTTTCTGAGTCTGAGTTACCTTACTCAGGATAATTTTTTTCAAGTTTCATCCATTTACCTGTGAATTTCATGATTTTATTTTTTAACAGCAAATTAATTTTCCCATTTTGTAAATATACTACATTTTCTTTACCCATACATCCATTAACAGACATCTAGGCTATTTCCAGTTTCTGGCTATTATGAATAAAGCAGAAATAAAGATGTGTGATCAAGTGTTGCTGTAGTGGCATGGAGCATCTTTTGGGTATATGCCCAAGAGTGGTATAGCAAGAAACTGATTCCTATCTTCCTGAGGAACAGCCACACTGATTTCCATAGTGCTTGTATGAGTTTGCAATCCCACCAGCAATGAATGAGTGTTGCCCTTGCTCCACATTCTTACCAGCATGAGCTGTCATTTGTTGTATTGATCCTGATCATTCAGACTGGTATAAGATGAGCTCTCAAATTAGTTTTGATTTGCATTTCTCTGATGACTAGGGATTCTGAATATTTCTTAAGTGTTTCTCAGGCATTTGAGTTTCCTCTTTTAAGAAGTCTATTTACATGTGTACCCCTATTTTTAATGGTGTTATTTGTTTTCTTCAGGTCCATTTTTTTAGTTATTTATATATTTTGGATATTAGTCCTCTATTGGATATGTAGTTAGTGCAAGTATTTTACCATTCTGTAGCCTGTCACTTTGTCTTAATGATGGTGTCCTTTGTCATGCAGAAGCTTTAAATTTCATGATGTTCCATTTATTAATTGTTGATTAAGTGCTTATGCTACTGGTGTTCTGTTCAGAATGTCTTTATCTGTGCTAATGAGTCCAAGGTATTCTCCACTTTCTCTTATATTAGGTTCAATGTACCTGGTTTTATGTTGAAATGTTGATCCATTTAGAGTTGAATTTTGTGCAGGGTAATAAATCTGGCTCTATTTGCATTTTTTATGTGAGTCATCCAATTTGACCATAACCATTTTTTGAAGATACTTTCTTTTTTTCCATTTTCTCACAGCATATGGCCAGGTCCTCTGATTTTTACAAACTGTCTAGCCTTTCTTCTATGATGTTCCCTAAGTCTTATGTGTATGGATTGTGTAGTAGATGTATCAATTGAAACTTGGCATCCCACATTCAGTTATTATCTGCATCTTAATCAGTCTTGGCTTCTGTAAGGGACTCTGTCTGCTGCAAGAAGACATTTTTTTGATTATGTGAGAATTATACATACTAGGCAAAGGTCTTCACAAGCTGTGATGCTAGAACTATACCTACAGGCATAGAAAAGGCTAAGAAGAAACTGATTGCCTAGATTAGTTTGGAATTATGGGTATGTTTGTGGTGGGAGGAAGTTATTGATAAATGTGGAGATTCACTCTATGTGGGTGATGCAGTTCCTTGAATAAGGTTACCTAAACACCAACATGTGTGGTTTAATTCATTGCTGTCTGTTCTTGACTGAAAAAAATACTATTGCATACTTCAGCACCTGACACATTGACTTCCTGAAATGATGTCCTACAACTCTGAGTTGCAAACCAAATAAACCTTTTCTTTTTAAAGTTGCTTTGGTCAGAGTATTTTTCTCACAGCAACAGGAAATAAAATTAAGGCAACCACTTCCAACTTTA
Source organism: Neotoma lepida (assembly GCA_001675575.1). Lineage (NCBI taxonomy): Eukaryota > Metazoa > Chordata > Mammalia > Rodentia > Cricetidae > Neotoma > Neotoma lepida. Next base: position 12,292 of record LZPO01018855.1, on the reverse strand, counting down.
AGACAAAACAAAGGAAGAAAGAAAAAGAAAGCAGACTGTCTGCTGTTGTGCGGACTAGTGAAGATGTGCTACTGAAGAAGTCACATTGGAACAATACACTCATGAGTACAACACTGAAGACTAGAAACGAGTATGTGGGGAAAGAGGAAAGAGACCTGGTTTTTTGTTCTGTTTGGTGGGGGCTGGAAATCATGCAAAAATTTCAACCATTATGTAAACTATGAAAGGGAGATGGATTGCCTATTCCTTTTAAATATTAACTGACAGTACATGAGGAAAGTTGTGTAAGAAATAGACATTTTAATCAGTGGAAAGTCATCGACCAATCTACTAAAGTGATAAGCAGGAAAGAAAATGCTTCAGTATTCTGTCGTCAATGTCAATAAAACAATTAAGTGCAGTGCCATGACTCATAGCTGAAGAATTAATTTATCATGGAAATAGCTTCTTTTTTTAATGTAAAATGTTGCTTTCCTCTCTTCTAGTAAAAATTAGTTAAGTAGAAATGCATATTTTCATCCCAGCTAGAGTAAGTGCCACAACCTCAAGATAGGAAGCAATTATCTGATTGAAGCCATCTACATGAAGAGGGAAGATATAATCACTTATGCCCAGCCATCTTTACTCCTACCCTTGGCATAATCGGTAAAGCGTAAATGTGACTATTAGTATGTGTGTATGAGTGTATGAGAAACAGAGGTAGAGATAGAGACTAAAACAGGACTAGGTCTAAGCTCTGTGTCACTATTCATAGGGATGCAGTTTTCAGACGATATCATTTTGTTTCTAATGGTTTATAATTTGGGACGAGTGGGTAAAAAATGTAATACCTAGAAAATAATAAAAAAATTAGTTGTATTCAGTGTTAAATTGAAATTTAGACAATATATTCTAGAGAATTAATTACTGAATGTAAGCACCTGCTTTTCCAAACCCAGGACATTAGGAGGAAAACATACAGCTTGGGAAATAGCTTGTACTCATTTTCTGTCCCTATGGCCTATTTTATAGATGGATCATGTTTTTGTAATGCACCATACTCAAATATCTGAGCCTCGTTTTACTTACTGATATTGTGATAAGTTTGAAAACTTAAGACTAAATTTAGTAAGAGTTTTACAATATAGTCTCCTTCTAAAATCTATTATATCAACAAAAATAATAATGAATGAAAACCATTTATATTAAATGCTTTTCAATAGCACAATGGAATGTATGATATTATAATTAGAGAGGGATTACCAAAATAGCATATTAACTACATAGAGTGAAATTAGCTAAACTATTTTACTAGTTCAGACAGTTCTTTGATATCTTTACAGTTCACCATAATTCACTAATTTCAGTATCACAAAATGCAAATTTGTGGGATGTTAAAAATCATGAAACTTTGAGTTTCTTTTCTGGTATATAAGATATACTTGTGTTGTCTAATTTGTACTGGGAATGATATGATCTGCATCTGAGATCAACATAAAAGCATACTTGTCATTTTCTGATTAGAACAGGGTCCTTTTTTATGGATGACAATGATTTCCTTTAGCTTCTTTCTGCCCTAGAGCTCTTAGCATATGCTGATTTTCCAGCACTTGGGGGAAAATTAGTCATAAACATGAAAGGAACAAAAGCCTCACAGCTTCACTTTCATGCTAATTAAAACACTTAGTTGAGGACGCACTCCTGTGCCTGGATGGAAAGAGCGCCAAGGCATGCAGAGTAGTATATGAAGCACAAATTGATTGCATATACCCGAAAAGGTAAGCTACAGATGTTGCTGTAGATTATGGGAATGAGATTTTATTCTAGTGTATGTAAGCAAACCATATGGAATTCATTTTCATCACCTCAATGTTTTAAACATATTTCTTGAACAAATAGGAATTTGATATGGAGATGTAAAAATGTCCAATATATGTTTTCTTTCCAGAGTACTAGAAGAGCTCCAAGCAACAATATAGGGAATTAATACTGAATTGTATAGTTAAAACTAAAACCAGAACTGTAGAAACTGAACTATTAATGCATTTCTTTCTAGAAATCTTATTTTTTGGCAAAAATATCATTCATATGTTTTTCACTACAGCATTGATTCTTTCTCTGACGTGTGTGTGTGTGTGTGTGTGTGTGTGTGTGTGTGTGTGTGTGTGTATGTGTGTGGTGGGGTGTGTTCATGTGGATGTATATACATGTGTGAGTGCTTGTAATGGCCAGAAGCAGACATTGTGTGTCTTCCTAAATCATTGCCCACCTTACATTTAGAAATAGAGTCTCTTACTAAACCTGTATCTTGTGGATTCAGCTAGACTGGCTGACCAGTGAACTCAAGGTCATCTCCACAACACATCACTGGTGTTACACACATGCACTGGTATGTTCATCTTTTATGTAAGTGCTAGGAAACTTGACAAACTCCTCGTGTTTGCACATTATTTAACCTACAAGTCCTGTCTCTATCCAATTATTGATATTTTATTTTGCATAATTTAGTGATTATTTTATTTTAGACAGTGCTTTCTTATATAGCCATTGCTAGTCTAGAACTCACTATGTCATCCAGGCTGAACTTTAAATAATAGAAAATCCTCTTGACTCTGTCTCTTGAATGTAGGAAATATAGGTGTCTTAGTTGGGGTTACTATTGCTGGGACAGAACATCATGACCAAACTCAACTTGGGTAGGAAAGGATTTATTTCTTTCACAGTTCCATTATCAAAAGTGTAGGGTTCTCTGCAAATACCAATGAGAGTAGAAAAATCACTCAAGGCAGGAACCTGGAGGCAGGAACTGATGCAGATACCATGGAAGGCTGCTGTTTATTAGCCTGTTTTCCATGGCTTGCTCAGCCTCCTTTCTTATAGAACCCAGGAGCACCTGCCCAGGGATGGTACCATCTGAAAGAACCCATGCATACTTGGGTACTCCATTCCAGGCCCTGGATTAGGCACAAACCACACTCAAACACCCATTTTCACAGAGAAATCCTTTACTAAGCAGGGAAGAAAAGCAAAGTGGATAATTTTTGACTCAGGTAGGAAACAGCAGCAAATGACTTTGCAGGTGTCATTTTTAAGAGGCGAGAAAGGGCAAGTTTCTATTAGAATGAGCTAGGATTTTCTGGTGTGTTTTGATTTGGCATGCTAATTAGGTGAACTAAATGCAAATTTTGATTGCTGGACTTCAATACTTTGATAGCTGGACCTTGGTAGTCAGCCTCAGGAGGAGGAAGTGGCCAAATAAGGGAATAGACCTTGGTAGTAATCTATGGTTTAAGGGAAGTGGGAAGAGGAAGGGCAAGGCCTGCCAGAGCTGTGTTTGCCATGCTTAGACCTACTAGAGCCCCTTCACCACCCACAATGGGCTGACTCTCCCCTGTTGATGACTAATTAAGAAAATGTACATGAGCTGGCTTTTTGAAGCCAATTCCATATGGTGGGATACCTTGCTCATCCTTAATGGTGAGAGGAGGGTCTTGCTTCTGCCTCAGCTGAATATTCCAGGCCTTGTTGACTCTCCATGGGAGGCCTTACCCTTTCTGAGGAGTGGATGGAGGTGGGTTGGGGGAGGTGGGAGGGAACCTGAGGAGGGGAGGGAGAGGGAACAGTGGTTTGTATGTAATGAATGAAAATAAATAAATTAATAAAAAAGAAAACAAAGTGTTCATTTTAACTTCCCTACAAACTGTTCCTTTTTTCTAATGTATTTGTTGAGGAATATTAATTGAAGATGTATTACATTTGTTTATGCTGTGAAATATTTGTTTAATGATGCAAAGATGTGTTACATTTGTTTGATTAAATAAAATTCACCTGTGGTCAGGAGGCTGAGTCAGCAACTAGCAGACAGGAAGTGGTATGGAAGAGCCATGTGTAGCTAGGGTTCTTAAAGGGAGGCAGAGCAGAAGGGTCCTGGTATTTTGGGAGACACTAGCTAGGAGAGAAGGTTAGCTACTTGCTATTCAGCCTCTCTGAGTGAGCAGAATTTCACCTCAAAAACATAAAAAGAAAAGAAAAAAAGAACAAGAAAAGAAAAAGAAAATGTCCTATAATCTTGGCCTTAGCCACATCTTAGGGAGAAAATTTCTCAGTAGAAGGTCTCTTCTCTCTTTTGACTTTAGCTTGTGCCAAGTTGACATAAAACTAGCTAGTACAACAGAAATAAGCCTCTGTAACTAAATTTCATTATTTTTAAGTTTTTTAATTCTCTTAAAGGATTATTTTTCCTTCAATATTCTATGTACGCTATCTTTCTCACGTTAGAAAAAGAATTTTTGAAATTTTTTTACAGAATGAAAAAGAATGTGTGTGTGTGTGTACTCATTTGATTCAGAATATATATTTGAGTTAGAAAGCATAAAAATCATCCAACTATCTTCTAGATTGATGTTTCTGAATAAGCTGAATTGAAAGGAACCAATGAACCACATTTTTACAAAATGTTCTTGTGATTATGATAGATGCCATGTGAAAAATGCAAAAAAAAAATCCTGATGTAGAGAAAGTTAATGTGCTATAGCTTTTTTGTTGTTCCTTGTTTAATATATGCATGAGCAAATGTGTGCACAGGTGTACATGCACATGTGTATATATATATATATATACATATATATATATATATAGTGACCAGAGGCCAGCATCAGGTGTCAAGTGTAAAAGGATTTTCATCATGTACTATTGTGCTATTTAGAGAAATAAATGCACTCTCATGTTTGACACTGAAAATGCAAGTCTCTGTATAAGTCTGGTCTGTAAAGTTTGGCTGTTCTTTTCAAACACAGAATCCTCAAATTCATATGATTTTCTTGTGTGAATTACTGTGAGAACCTCAGATTAAATCCAATAGACTCACACGTCTTCCTTCCAGGAAGCTACCTTAGCACTGATACCATGGCTATTGGAATATAAAGAAATAAGTACCATAAGCAGTCTAGTTTACAGCCTGGCGTAATTCTGGTACAAATTATACACTTTTCTGTGGTTGCTTATTCTTTCTCACTGTCTCATAGGTTGCAATCAAGGCCATCTAGTTTAGGTGTTCCTCTAATAGCCCTGGTTTACCTTGGTGTGATTACTGATTGTGGGTCCTTTTGTACTCCTGTCCTTATTGGAATAATAAATTACATGGTGTCCAGTTACATAAATGTTTAGAACATTTTATCTCTCCAAAGAAATTTTTATTTTCTGTTATTGGATTACTACATAGAAGAAAAATTATTACCATGACTCAGAACAAATTGATCCTTATTAATTTATATTCCTGTTGCAATTAAAATTAACAGAATGACTTGTATTCTTTGGGAAATTTAGTATCTTGTTATGTTATTTTGTTTTCATAAAATGAGTAGAGTTCAGATGACTGATTTTTGAATGGGCTTAATTTCTCAGTTATTGAGAAATGAATGATTAGTTCATAAATTAATCATCTCTAAGTCCAAGAGTATGGTACATGAGAGGCCATGGAAAAAGAGAGTAGACAGAAAGTCAAGCTCAAAATTAAAGATGGTCTGCAATTGTGGGAAGGAACTCTGTTTCATTTTTATCCATTCATGAATCAATGGGCATCTTGATTGATTCTGTATGTTAAGAACATGTGTGTATGTTTCTGTGTAGTTGTTTGCACAGGAATGAAGATACCTTGGGGCCAAAAAGGGTCAAAGTCGCTGGAAGTAGAAATATAGGAGGTTGTAAACTGCTGGAAACTGAACTTTGGTCCGATGTAAGCACACTAAGTGCTTTTAACTGCTGAGCCATCTCTCCTGTTCCATTTACAATTTGAAAGCCAGATTTTAAAATTATTGTTTTATTGTGAATATTATTTGTTTTATTTGAATTATCTATGTATTTTCTATATTAATGCTTTATCCAATACAAACCTTGGAAATATTTTCCCTCATGCTATATTGTTTCAGACTCGATTTTTTTTCTGTGAATGAGCTTTTTCATTGATTTAATTCCATTTATCAAAGATTTGCTTTTTACGTTTGTGTTTTGGGGATCATTTCCAAAACATTTTCTCCAGAAATCTATCTAAATTCGTGGACTTTATATTATATCTTTTTCTGGTTGATCTTGAATTTCAGGTTTTACATTTAAGTCTTTGCTCCATTTTGATTTATTTTTCACATGCATGGAGTGTTAGAGATTTAGTTGGTCCCTTTGCAAGTGAATTCATACAGATATCCAGATTAAAGAATGAAATTCTCTCATTTGCACAAGCAGGTGGAACTGAAGGATATTAGGTTAAGTGAAAAAAAATTAGTGCAGAAAGACAAATACAGAATCTTATCACTTATTTTTGCAAGTGTTAGATTCACAGCAGACAAGCAGAATAGTCATTAACAGAGCCTTAGAAGAACTTGGACACAATTCCAACAGAGTAAAATCCTAGTGAAGGACATTTTTCAAAACAGTTCACACATTAGTAGTTTTCTACTGAGTAGTTTGAAAAACAAAACTATCTACTAGAGGCTTTCATCTAGTGAGAATAACTGTTATGTTTCCAAAGACTTAACTGGAGACAGATATTGGAAAGAACTCTAGTCATTTCTTTAAAAACAGAAATCTCTCCTTGCTTTCATAAAACATAGATCTTTATGGGGTGCTTACAGAGAATATATAAATTATGTGTTTTTTCTATATATATGTCATAATATTATATATTAATTATACAGACACTTTGTTTCTTATATATATATACTGTTGATATCATACACAAATATTAAAATATGCTAATGTATACTGGAGAGAAAAGGACATGAAATTTAGCTGTGGTATTGTCATAGACCAAATGATTCTACCTAATTTTCATTTGTTAAAGCCCAGAACTCCATTGTAATATTATCAATGTTGAGTCCTTTAGGAGGAATGTAGATTTAGATGAGTTCATAAACATAAAATCACAAATCAGGTGATTACTGTTCTTGTATGTAGAGAGAAAGAGAATATATTTGTCTCCACAGTAGACCCAAATGAGAAAAAATCACACTATAACAGCAGAATAACAAGAATTAATAAGCACTGCTCACTGATAACTCCAAATATTAATTGTCTCAATTCGCCAATAAAAATACACAGACTAACAGATTGAAACAGAAAACAGAATCCATTTTTCTGCTGCATGCAAGAAGCATGCCTCACCATCAAGAGTTATATATGTTCATATACATTAGAAAATATACTTTGTTGAAAATTATGCAAAAATGTATTCTAACGATATTTGTATTATAAGCCAATATGCCTATGACTTTTGAAACAGCACAGTCAGAATCCTAAAACCTCCAAAAACAACTTATACATTAAGATTTTTAGATATTCATTTTTCATAAATAATTTCAAGATTAAAAAAACACAGCGAGGCGCCAGGTAAAACTCCAGGAGTCCAGTCGGGGAGAGAGAAGAGGAATTCTATGAGCAAGTGCCTTAAGATCATAATGGGGAAACCTGCAGAGACGACCAAACCAAACTAGTGGGAACTCATGAAAGTTGGATCAACAGCTTTGGAGCCTGTTGGGACTGGGCTAGGCCCTCTGCAAGGGGCAACAGTTGTATAACTAGATCTCTTTGCAGGGCTCCCTGGTGGTGGGATCAGAATCCATCCCTGGTGCATAAGCAGGCTTTTTGGAGCCTACTACCTATTATGGGACACCTCACGCAGAATTGAGGCAAGGAGAGGTGCTTGGATTTGCCTCTATTGGATGTGACTTGGGTTCTTGTGGCGGGGAGAGGTGGGTGGGTTAGGAGGGGGAGACTGGGGAGAAGAAGGAAGAAGGGGATCTTTGATTTATAAAATGAAGGGAAAATTTTCTTAATAAAAAATTGTTTTATAATATTTATTTGTATATGAACCATACACATATTTAAATATTTTCAGGTGTAAGACCTTTTATTTTAAAAAACTAAATCCTTTACCTTGTTACATTTTAAATTTCACAGATATATTTCAATCATTCCATTAATGTGGAACAGTAGGCAGTTAAACATGGACTAGGGCAACACATAACATAACAAGAAGAAATTGGAAAGACAATTATGAATAAAAGAGAATGATGTAGACTAAAATGAGTCTGTGTGGGAATATAATTAAACAGTAAGAATTTGTGGAGTAAAGTATAGCTTATAATTCCTTAATAGATGAAATCAGTTTTTCCTTAAAAGGCAAGTTAATATTTGATAGGTGCTAATAAGAATATACATGATAGATTACATATACGTATGTATATAGGATACATGCATGTATATATGTACATATATATAAAATCTCACAAATGTAGAATTCTCTCACAAAATAAAAAAAATCCTTTATTCTTACCACCATTTTCTATAATATCTATAATTTGAATCATTATAAACTATAGTTCCTTCATGTGCCAGATATTTCCTTAATAAGTCTTATTTTTATAGTAAAGTATTAATGTAATTATGAATAATATTTACTACAAAACAGATTTCTTGCATCTCTTGGCAACTAGACTATCAGATTTTTAAAAACAAATGAATAGCATTGAAATGTTCTCCATAAGGTCCTCCAGCCCTGCCTCACCCTTTCCTGTCTGTTGACTTCTTTGTAAGTTAATTCAAAAAATTCAAAATGTGGCTCTCTCCCAAAAATCTATTGCTGTGCATTTATTAGTAATATTCCTCCTGAGGCCAAAACATTGTTTTTGCATAGAATATTGCAATGCAAAATAACAGGAAACACACTGTGCATAATGTCTTACACATGAGTGACTTGGTGCCATTACCAAAGCGTAGGATTTGTGTATGTACATCTAAATTGCCATGAAGAAATGACAACTTAGCACTTTGTGGACATATAAAATATATTTTGTTTGTGAACATTTATCAATTGTTAGTGTTAATTATTCTTTTTAAAATGTCAAATTAATTCCTTTAAAACTATGAAAATAACTCATGGATAATATATTTTACTAGAGTCAAAAGTATAAAAAGATGAACATTAGTGCAAATATAATTGCTGGTATTTACTCTTAATTGGCATAAGACCATTTGCCTGAAATTTATGCCAATTTCTTCATATAATGTTATACTAAATATTGAGTCCACAAAGAAAAAAATTCCTACAAGTATAAAACAGTATTTTTTCTTTATTCACACACTCTTTAGTATTCATTCTAAGAATCTCACCAATCTTCATTCATTTTAAATGTCTTTACAGAATAGAAAAGCCTTGAATAACATTCAATGCTTAGGGTTTTGATGTACTTCATTAGATCAAGTCACATTTGGAAAAAAAATGAATTTCTTTCACAATATAATGTCTATTTGTGTTCTCATTGTTCAGTTTGTATTTGGGTAGCTATGTTGGTGATATTTCATGGTTGTAGGTGCTCTAATATTGCCAGGAGGCCTCAACCATAAACAAAGAATTACAAGCAGCTAAGGAAGGCTGAGAACAGGAGAAATAATCTTCCTCAGTGAAGAGCACAATAATTGGTAGCCAATACCAAATGGTCAGCCCTGAAAGCATGCAAACAAAAAACATTATACAGATTAATGGTAGATCTGTATATATGTATATATATATATATATTCATCTGCATTATGTTTAATATATAATTTAATAGCAATTAAAGAAAAAGAGGCCATGAATTTAAAAGAGAATGAGATAGGGAGTGAGGGATTACAGGAAGGAAAGTGAAATGGGGACATGATGTAATTATTAAACTCTAATAATTATAATAAAAATCTTTCGTGAATTTAGAACAGTTTTTTTCAACTTAAAAATTTGAAAGGACTCATAAATGAAAAATTGATAGCATTTACATGTATGTCTACTAATGTTACTTTCATGAAATTAATATGTTTTCTGGTGGGGCTACCATTCTTTAAGAGCCAAGTTAAGGAAAAGGAGTCATGGGGAAATTGTAAGATATTTTTATTAACAGAGATCTTCCTGCCATAACTCTTGTAGAACTCCTGATCCTGAAGACTTGCAACTTGCAAGGGAAGGCTTTGGTAGCAAACTGTGGCTCACTGCAGACAGCTATAGATCTGGTGCAAGTGAGATTAACTATTCCTCACCATCCCTAAGGCAAGCAGCTACATGCTCATTCCCAGAACACATTGCATGCAGCTGGTAGAAGCCAAGCTGGGAAAGGATGACCTTCTTCATCAAATATTGTGTACAAGCATCCTGATCACAAGCATCCTGATCACAAACAGCAGATTCTGTGATGGAGACAAAGGAACATAAGTGATAATTTTTGGGCCATAACCTATGGAAGCCATATCATTATTCTCAGACTAAAATGAGCTTCAGTACCATTCCATTTGCATTCATTTTATTGTTCTATAGCCCACTCCCAATCTTCAGAAGGCAGGACAGTTATTACTAAGTATGGTACATAGAAACAAATTTAGAATGAGAATTGACATTTTTTCCAGAAAGCCATACCTCAGAGAAGATCTAAGATGATATGATATGTAAACACCAGGACAAGGAAACAGTCCATAATAATAAAGAACAATAATCAAAAATACTAACAATAAACACAAGATAAATAGAAAACCCCAAGGAAGGAAGAGAATCTGATTCTAAGATTCATTACATTACTGGATTCGGTTGCTCAGTTTTCAGGAAAAATCATGAAGGGAAATGATAAATAGGAAAATATTGCCACTAAATGTAAATGATAAATCAATATAACCATTTTCTGGAAAAAATATGTATTTAATAGATGGCTTACCAGAGATTTTGAAATTTTATACAAATAAAAATTTGTTGAAGATATAGAAAGTAAAGAATAAGTCCCAAGGAAATCTGAAGGTAGAAAATACATTAACTGAAATGATAATCTTACTGGAGGGACTCAAGGGAAGGTTTGAGGAAGTAGAATGGTAAGTGAACTTGATAAGAGCAACACAATTGATGTTGCACAATGTGCAGAACCAAAATCCAGATGATTGGGATGAATTGATATAGCCCAAGCTGTCTGCAAATCATCATTAAGTGGNCCAACAAACACGCTATGGAACAGGGGTAGAAGTTAGCTTCAAATATTAGAATCATAATTGATTTTTTTGAGAGGGGTATCTGTTTCTTCCCTAGGTCTCTAGGTTAACCAGTCTCTGACTCCTGGCCCTAAAAGCAGTGTCAGGCATGGGCTTCCTCTGGTAGCTTGGGTCTGAAGTCAAACCAGACATTGGTTGGGCACTCTGTTCTGTGCCACTATTGCTCTAGCACATCTTGCAGGCAGGACAGATTGTATAAATCGAGGGTTTTATGGCTTATTTGGTGTCCAGGTTTCTCTTTCTGTAGCCTGCAGAAAACCTTTTCACACCAAAGAGACTAGAATGTAGGGGTAAAGGCTCCGTGCAGGCANCAGCTCANCATCCCTAAGTTCAAAGTGCTGAGTGGATGTTGTCCTCTGCAATGGGGCCCTGCTGTCAGTTTTCAGAGACTGACCTTCTGTCCTAGCACTAACTTGGGTTGTTTGGGGAGCTATATGTGGCCCCTTGGCCAAGAACTCAACAAAATATAACCCAGGACCGAATGCAACCCAGGCTCACCACATGGCCCACTGAATCAAATAAGCAGGGCTCACTTGTACTCACAAAGACTGAAATGGCAAGCATAGGGACTGCATGGGTCTGCACCAGGTCCTCCACATATATGTTGTAGTTGTTAGCTTGGTGTTTTGTGGTACTCCTAACAGTGGGAGCAGGTGTGTCTCTGAGTCTTTTTCTTGCTCTTGGGAATGATAAATTATGTTATATAGTTTTGGGAATCACTGTGCATTATTACATGATTTGAAAGGCCAATATTACTATGATCAAGATTTGTTAAACTAAAAGGCAGATCTGTAGTCTAAGATGATAATGGATTGGAGAGAACAGTTAGATCATATATTATTATATGCACAATGTCTAAAATTCTGATTTTTGTGAAATTAACTAAAATGAATATGAATACATGTGCTGGGAAGAAGTTTTAACTGGGTTTTGTTCTTAAATTCTATAAATTTAGATTTCAAAAATATCTAATATAATTGTCACAATAATTACAAAGAAGATATCTATAAATATAAAATAAGAAAAAAATTTAAACATTTTACTAAAAATATTGATAATTCAAAGTCAGGAATGGTGTGATGCACACCTTTAATCACAGCACTCAAGAGGCATGCAGATTCCTGAGTTCAAGGCCACCCTGGTCGACAGAGTTAGTTCCAGGGAAGTCATGAGTATTCCAAAAAACCTTGCTTCAAAAAACAAAAATAAATAAATACAAATAAATAAATAAATAAATAAATAAATAAATAAAGTAAGTAAGTAA
>LZPO01018854.1:7913-19413 GCA_001675575.1 Neotoma lepida | reverse complement strand
GCTCTTCAATTCAGGAGACGTTACACTCAAATGTGAAGTAGATCAAAAGATGCTGATTGGACTCCAAGGAGTCAGACAATGTAGCCTCCCTGAGATATACTGGGTGAAGAACAATTGCTGCTAGAAAACCACTCAATCAAGTTTCAAAAATAATGACACACACACACACACACACACACACACACACACCACATGGTAAGTTTAGATTTTTGTGTTGTTCTGCCTTTAAAGCTACTCTTGAGCCACATCTCCTTAGACTTTGGATAATATTAAGAAAAAAATATATGCATGTGCACATGAGATAAGGTATCCACAGAGGCCAGCAAAGAGTGATGGATCCTCTGGAGCAGGGATTATAATCCACTGTGAGCCATGTGATATGGGTGCTGGAAATAGACTTTGAGTCTCAGCTGGCACAGTGCATGCTCTTAAACAATGAGCCATATATCCAGGCCCAAAGGTGGGTACATGTTTAATGTGAAAGGATGTACCTAAAGTGGATTTATAGCTACTGTTTGGCATATTGCCAACTTCTCTTTCTGTGCTTGTTCTCTGTCATGACTTTGCAGGTCATTTTTTAAGATTTGAATTTGTGGCAGTGTGTGTCTGATTAGGAGTGTATGCATATGAGTGCACATGCCCACAGAGGCCAGAGGTATCTGNTCCCTTGGGGTTGGAGTTATTGGTTGTTGTGAGGACTCAATGTGGGTGCTAGCAACCAAACTCATGCCCTCTGTACAGAGCAGTTCGAGTACTTAAATACTGAGCCATCTTTGTAGCCACAGCTCTGCAGGTCCTTGTAGAAAGCAGTGGATTCTCTTTCCTCACATCAAGTCTGGGTTGACCTTTGGTTTTTGAAGGCTTCTAGAATATGGAAGATATAACAGAGGCTGTGCCTGCTTCTTGTCTTTTACTTGGCTACCTACTTCCACCATGAGGAAAAGTGAGGTAGCTCCTCTGCTGGGGGATGGACTCATATAGCTAAGTTTTCTTACCAGCAATCTTCCATGACTTCACAGTCTTTAACTGACTCAACAGTTGACTACAGACACATCAATGAGTCCAGCTAATATTTGCCAAGCTTGGCTTATACTGGGGTAACATTTTAAATCAGAATNCTAAAAACAAAAGAACAAATGGCTTCCATCATTACCAACTGGTTTTAGGAAGATTTCCTGCATAGCGGTAGTTAACAGCTTCAATCAGATATCATACTTGTGATGGCTAACATTGATTATCATATTGTCAGTATCTAGATTCACCCAGGAGANAAGCCTCTGGGCATGTCTGTAAGACAGTTTGTAGGTTAGGTTAATTGAGGTGGGAAAATACACCCAAAGTGTGGACAGGACCATTTTGTGGGCCAGAGCCTCAGAACTAATCAAAGGAAGAAGTGAGTNAACTGGGAAATGGCAATAATCTCTGCTTCCTGATTTNAGACATGATGTGACCAGCTGCCTTCTGCTATGGCCACCANATCTTCCAAGATTTGGCGAAGTGCGTCTCCTTGAGCTGTAACCCACTTCATAACTAGCTGCTCTCGCCAGCTGTCTTTGTCACAACAATAAAAGATNTACTTGATATGTTTCAGCAGTGGAAAGTCTAGGCAGAAGACATCCATAGCTGTCTCTAAGACTAGGCATATGCTCATTCCTATGGGATACCTTGCTTTCCTACAACACACTCTTACATGGTCTGCTTCAATCCAACACATCTCAAATACCAGGTCAATGCAGAAAACTAAAGTTTATTGTAATCCAGCTGACACTAATTGATCAGGGATGAAGAATAGACTTGGAGCTGAACTGCAACCTGAGCCAAAATGTTACAGAGCTTTTAAGCATAAAAACCGCAAACATTTGTGTCAAGTTAGTTACATTTTCACCGATCAGAATTCATGGATTAGGAAATTTCCTGTGTGGCACGTTTATCTTGTTCTTATTGGTTGGTTTTCTCGTGTGGCTGGAGAGCTTACCCAACATACATGTCTCTTCTTGCTAGACCGAGGTCAATTATCCAGGGAGGCCATGGGAACTTAAACTTTATTTGACTCAAATTCAAAATGGAAACTCTATTCAAAATGGCTTGTTAGGTTCCTTCTTACAATACAAGCAGAACCACTGCCTTGGCCCTTGCTTATGTTTAATATAAACACAATCTCTTCACATTCTTCTGAAGTTTTCACATGCNTTTCTAGCTTATTGAAACATACTACTGAAAATCACTCCCTCTCTAGATTCTGTGTTTTATGTTCCTCCATAATTCACATCACTCCTGAAGATTTACCATGAGGCATGGGGTCATGTGTTCCTAAATNAATATGTCAAGAGGTCAGGGATTTTCAGGAATGTATATTATAGTAATGTGTGTGATAAATATCAACATAAATAGATAAATAAAGGTAAACAAATAAAATAAAAAAGGAAGATAAGAAAATATAGTANTGAAAAGAGAAACAACGACAAAAGTCATTTTAACAGAAAAAAGGCCATTAACAGCAAGAATTTATTAATTTATGAGTTTATTCGTTAAATAAACCTTGTTCATCTGAAGTGCAGTTTTTATATAAGTGTAAGTCTCACCTCTCACCAAACAAGATTTTTTTTCAACTTCNGAGATCATCATAGAAAACCATTAATGGTCAAAATTCAAAGAACAACTAAACACCGGCTGCACATCCCCAACTGATATGGCTACATAAAAGACAACTCNACCACCAAAGGCTCAGAGAACATCACAGAAGAGGAGACCAAAAGACTGTAAAAGCCAGAAGATGCTTACAGTACAGCAGCTGCAAGATAGTGTGCTTAAAATATGACAGGGAAGCTGAGCCTAGGAAATCTTAACAACATGGTTACTAAACAAGACCTGCTCAATGACAACACTAGTTTACATAACAATCTGGATGGGGGACCCTAACAAGTCCTCACCCATAAAGGAAGAGTTACACACATTTACCGGTTGATGAGAGAGGGAATATCAGTCCTCTCAATGATTCCCTGGTATGTTATTCAATACCAGAGGTCGTCCCTAAGCATATATAAATATTAGCAACACTGAATGGACTCATCATGTTGAATTTATAATACATTTATGTCTCTTCTATAGATNAATAGATANATAGATAGATAGATAGATAGATAGATAGATAGATACCCAAAAATTAATTAAAACGTCACAGAGTTCAGAAGGACTGCGAACATTAGATGAGTTGGAGGAGGAGATTGATGGGAAGGGTGGAAATGATGTAAATGTACAAAATTATCACATATAAAATTCTNAAAATAAAAGGAATATTAAAAGAAAAAGTAAGAAAGTGCTCATTCATAGATGATATACATATACCAANTTCCATATACCAACTTTTGCAGCCCCTCAAAGGCTCAGGGAACATCATAGAAGAGGAGGTAGAATATGAGAGCTAGTTGATGGGGAGGAGTGCACTAAAATGCTCTCTTCTGGACACAGAATGGCTGTTTCACATATGAACTCATAGCAGCTGTGATTATCTGCAGAAGACTGCCACAAGACCGAAGAGTTAAAAGATCCAGCATGGACATANGATGAGTTACTATACTCTATACCTAGCTGAAGGGTATTTGTGATGGCCCCACATATCCACAGTACCAATCAGACTCAGTAGGTTATACATTCTTTATAAAAAGACAGCACATGAATTTAGGAGTAAGATATGTTGGGGATATCCAAAGGAAGCTGGAGAGTAGGTGGGAATTAGATACAAACTACACACACACACACACACACACACACACATGAAATTTTCAAAGAATAAATTCAAATACTAATTTAAAAAATAGTCATTTAAATAACAGCAAAGCTAAACCATTCAGAGACACTTTTATGAAAGTCACAAAGGAAGACATGGCTAAAATCTGTCAGAAGTTTTTAAAGTCATTGTGCACAGGTAATTTTTAATTAAATTGCAAAGTTAGACACCATTTGGGATAACATGTCATTGTAGATGAAACAAAAATCACTTGTAAAATTAGAAGACTGTCAATGAACATAGCATATTTGGAAAGTACCCAGAGGAGCCATGGTTGTGATGTCAGTCTGGAACAAAATTGTGAAACTATATTATATGGCATGATGTGAAGATNTGATCTGTAGATAATGTTAAGCCAAGAAAAAAATCAATAATTGCAGAAATGTAACATTTGATCCTCTTTAAATACCAAATAAGTTTGCAGCATAATCCTGTGTTCTGGAATAGGTACTCCCGGACATGCAGAAATAGTTTCGAGTGCTGTAAAAAAGCTAGCATAATTCTTTTGACAAATAATGCAAGTTTAAAAAGTCCTAAATCAAGCTATAAAGAAACCNTAAAAAACTCTTGTAAGACTTTTTGGAATCCATTTTCTTGCTATGATGCAAGAGGGATGTGGGCTCTGGTCAAGCCTCAGTAGTACCTTGTCTATTTACCCATGCATGAACCATGATCTAATTTGTACTAGTTTCTTACCTTTAAAAATGTTATCCCTGAGCTCAACATAAATAAGTAAAAACCCTCAAGTCCCCTTTCCCATAGGGTAAGCCCTTATGCACAAACATAGATATGCTTTTTCCATCTGTTCACCTTGTGACAAAGTGAGGACACTATGTGAACTAACTGGAGAAATATAAGTATCAGCTTAAGAGTAGGGAGCCCAGTTAATTAGGCCACCTAGGAACTAAACCTTTTTCTAGAGACTCTGTTCTCGGCATGAACTATGACAATTTTATAGGAAATGCTGAGGCAGTGGTTTTCAATTCTTTTCATGTAAGAAGAGGAGAAATCCCTGATTTATATGAGAATACCTGATTAACAGAATAGACAGAGATCTTTGGATATTAAAGGTAGAATTGTAACAGGAATTCTCAAAAGGTTACTTCATTTTCCAGTAAATGTCCAGTAAATATAAAAACCAGGAGGCTCTGCTGATATTTTTAGCAATGTGACTTTTCTACTAGTTTCATCTACTTTATTATGCTACTAGGTGTGCACTGTTAATTCCATGATGAATTAAGCAGTCAACAGCTTCAGCTGGCCCCTGTGTTTATTATGGAGATGCCCTGACACATGATAACACGCATCAGTGAAGTTCTGATAACCCTAGTAGACTTCTTTGCTGCTTGAATGCCCACCAGTGCACCAAGTAGAACTAGACAATAATGATGTAGTGAGTCACTATCCTCAATGATGTTCCTATCAATAGAGGAAGAAGTTCATAGAGAGTTCTGGAGACAAGCCACTAGATATTAGAGAAGCTTCACACTGGAGCATCTCTAATGGGATTCTGTTAAAGGATGTGTGTTTATCAAGATCAGAAGAGAAGTTAGAGTTCCAAAAGGACAGCTGTGTATTTTTTTGTTTAAGATAGAAATGATAATGAAGGAAGGTCTCATGTATGCNAAATGAGTGGAGCCTAATAAAAATTGAAATAATCTTAGCAGTAGATCATTATTTTGCTTGTCCAGCACCTATCCCCTTTCACTATAACTACTTCCTGCTTTTCCCAGGTGAGTCATTCTTTCCAACACTTAAACTAGGCTGTTGAGTTGAGGGGAAATATGTAAGAGGAGTTACCAATCAGAAGACCACATCATACCCCACAACATGCTCTGTTTTTTTGTTTTGTTCTATTTTTTTTTCTGGAACAAATACAACCTACACTTAAGACATTGTGGCAATATTATCCAATTCAATGTCTTTTTCAGAACTGCTGAGAAAGCAAACATCTTTTTCTTTTCNGTTTGAGACTATTTTCCTTTAAAGAGGCTATCATACATAGGAAGTTTTCTAAGTGAAGCTACCACAGAAATAAGCAGAGCAGAAACAGGCAATAGGGCCAATGACTAATAAAATGACCCAAATCCTTGGACCCAACTTGCTCAAATTTATCAGCTAATTTAGCTAATGAGTCACATTGCATGTTTAAAGTCATTTGGATTAGATTACTTCTGTTTCTTGCAGAGTTCTGACTTAAGCAAAGTATTGAGGCATTGATGTTAGGCTAGACAATCCTCTAACTTCCACATTCTGTGTGGCTGTGTGTAGATGGGTTATTCTAGGAATTAACTTGAGGATCAGAGTGGAAAAGGAAACAGGGGAACACTAACAGTGTAGATTATCAATACCATAAACAAGTAGAGCTAGAATCCTGAGGGATTTTTTTGAGAAGCCACGTAGTTTGGCTTGCATGAGTAAGGGATGACAAAAGATAATATTAGTCCTAGCTCCCATGTCCTTTGGGTGATGAGTTTTAGCTTCTTTCCCATCTGAATATGTGTATGTGGTAGAAATGTCTGAGAAGTGTTCTTACAGGGATCTGTTAGACAAGGAACAGGAAACATCCAATATAGATGATTGCTTGAATTATTCCTGTCCTCTTGTGTTCCTTATGTAGGATCTATAAGAAATATCTTAGGATGTTACAAACATTAATCTTTAATGTATTGAACTTGAATGACTGCATCAAAATGAGAGAACTGTTTATGGTAGCATTGCCTCTGGAAGGTGTAAGTGAAACAGTAGTTTGAGTTGACATTCTCTGAGTAGGGCAATACTAATTGAAACCAACATTTATTATTTAGGGATATGTGTATGTGAATGTGACATCAGAGGGTTAAATATGGATTTGGATGTAATTCCCAGCTCACTCAGCAAATCACTTGGGGTATTTGTGTATCCTGCATCTGGAGAAACAAATATATTTCATTTATTACCATTATTGTTATGTGTGTGATGTGATGTGTGTGTGTGTGTGTGTGTGTGTGTTCATCCATGTGTGCATACCACAGCATGTGTAGAGGTTGGAAGGAAACTCTCACGAATTGTTTCTTTTCTTCCAGTGTTGCTGGAGGCTAAGGGCTCCCAATGTTGCTGGATCCTAACAGCTCCCTCCAGGGAGGGGGTAAGAAGGTGCAGCATTAACTGCATAGACAGTGAGAGTCAGTTGAAGGCAAACAGCAGACTCATTTATTCAATAACAGGGGAGGTCTTATATACCCTCCTCCCAATGCCCAAACTGTGTCCCAATCTGGCATTGAGTGGTCATCTCTCATTGTCTGGGCATGATCAGGAACTCTGATAGTGCCTGTTGCTAGGCCTTTAGGCAGACTCCAGGTTGGCTCATAAGAAAGTACATTATGTGCATGCCTTGACAACTGGTTTGAGCCAATTTCCTTGACCCTATGGGCCTCTCTACTACATTCCAGCATCTTCAGAATTGAACTTGGGTCTTCAGGCTTTGTATCATGTCTTTTTACCTATTGAGCCATCTCACTGGTCTGAGATTTTTCTTAAGGAGGAAATAAGTGTTATGGGATAATCTTTGTCACANTGTGAAAATATGTCTTTGCCAAGTCATCTTCTCATTGGATTAATAAAAAGCTAATGGCCAATAGCTAGGCAGGAAGAGGTTAGGCAAGACAGGGAAAAAGAGAGTGCAGGACAAGAAGGAGGGAGGCACCAGCCAGATACGGAGGAAGCAGGAAATGAATATGGCATGTTGAAAAAAGGTACTACTAAGTGGTAGATCATAGATAAGAAATATGGATTAATTTAAGATTTAAGAGGTAGTTAGCAACAAGTCTAAACTATTGGCTGAGCATTTATAATAAAAAATAAGTCTTNGTGCGGTTATTTGGGAGCAGGCTGNGGGACAGAGCTAACTGGCAGAACAGAGAAAGTCTGCCTACAAATGGCATTCCAATATGGGACAAAGTCATATATGTCCACATAAAACCTA
This sequence comes from Neotoma lepida, assembly GCA_001675575.1. NCBI lineage: Eukaryota > Metazoa > Chordata > Mammalia > Rodentia > Cricetidae > Neotoma > Neotoma lepida. The sequence continues at coordinate 11,662 of LZPO01018854.1, read as the reverse complement.
AAAATATCTTAAGAAAAGTTTTAACACAAAATCAGAACCAAACATAGTTCCCTAGTCCTGCAGTCTCTCACACAGGTTGCAGTACAGAGAGGCATCTCCTGACCATTGATTGCTGGCTTGAGCCATGCCAGCATGCCATGAACTAAGTCACATGCCACATGGAAGATTTAAGATTTTGCTCATGCAGACAGAAAAGATTACAGATATGCAGTAAAGACAGATCCAGATTGAAAAAAAAAAACTATTAAAGGGGTTACAGTGTGTTTAAATATATATATAGGCTTGAGAAGGAAAGGAGAAAGAGTATATATAGTCATAGAATAAAAAATACTTTAAAATGATGAGGTCCTTAAAAAGGAAGCAATATAAAAGAAAAAGCCATGTAAAGATGGATAATACACAGGAAGTCTAGATCCTATATGTTATTGTATTGTCTTTAAATTTTTTGGTCAGAGTAAAAAAATAAGCAAAGGTTTTATATTCAAAGATCTTTTTCTTAAGGAAAAAAGGAGGATATAATTTAGAAATGATGAGACAAAATGATAGATTATTGAATTAACTTTAATCCAATCAGCAGCTATTAATCTTAAATATTTTTAATTAGTTTGGATTTTGGTTTATTGATACAAACATAGTATTACTTTTGTTATAATGTATTTAGGTTCCTATTCTTGTTTGGAATATTGTGCTTATGNATCCCATTTAAAAGAGTAATATACAATTAAAAAATTCAGGTTGGTAGTCATCTATAATAATAAAACTTATATGTAATCAAACATTTCTCTGTCCTTCAGTCAATCTCACATAATTACTGAATATGAATTAAAAATGCTTGGCTGGTAGCTCAGGCTTGTTACTAGATAGCTCTTACACTTAAATTAACTCATAATTCTTATCTATGTCTACTTACNTGGCTTGGTACCTTTTTTCATTACAACATTCTCATCTTGCTTCCTCTGTGTCTGGCTGGGGACTCCTGACTCTTCCCTTCTCCTTCCCATCATCCTTAGTTTGGTTGCCCCACCTATACTGCTGGCCTGGCTACTGGCCAACCAGCATTTTATTAAACCAATTCATGTGACAAATCTTTACCGCAATAAACCAAAATCCATACCAATGTAAAATATGTAAGATTAATAGTTGTTTTTTTAATTGAAGTAGATTCAATAATCTACCCTTTCATCCTATCATTTCTATATATCTCCCTTTTTCTTTTCAGAACAAGATCACTGAATCTAATTTCCTTTGTTTAGCTTTTTTCCTGACCATTATCCATAACAACTTGTAACCAAGCTCCTAAATGATGACAAAAAGTCATAATTTATTTTGGGGAATGTAGGGCATAGTTCTCTAGACTACTTCCCGTTGATTGGAGGTACTGGTAATCTTTGAGGGACCCTGAGAAAATTTAGGATTATAGTCAAGTCCTGACTGGAGTATACTATGAGGCTGGATCATCTCAGGCAGAAGCCTTGAAGCTGTTCTGGATGTAGTTCTCAGAGGTGCAACAGAGGTGCTCTGAAATGTTGGATCATCTAGTCCATCCGTTCTGATTGGAAAATTTTCANGGAGTCTTCCTTAATCAAACCTGATTTTTCTTAACCCAGCATGAATCCACAGNCTTGCATTTCCTGTGTATATACAAGCAGAACCTTTTTCCCAAAGTAGCATGTCTTTTGGCTTAAATTTTGAAGTGAAGATATTTTAAAAATATATAGGTTAGTTTAATCTAGCAGCTTTCATAATCAAATGTATCTCAGCAGTTATCAGTTGTTCATTAGCAGTCAAAAAATTAAAAACATAATAACATACAGTATACAGACTCTGTGTATTTTCCATTTTTACATGGTTTATTATTATTATTATTTTTTATTACTTTATTTTTAAGGACTTTTTCTTTTCTCTCCCAAGCTTACATATATTTTTAATCACACTGTGCCCCATTTAGAGGATTTTTCCATCTGAATCTGTCTTTACTGTGTATCTGTAACCATTTCTATCTGCATTACCAAAAAAAACCAAACAAACCAAAAAAAACTGCTGTGTAACTTAGATTATGTCACGTTGGTGCTAGCTCCTCCCCCGTGGTTCCCTGAGGGTCTAGCTTCATGGTATAAGCATATTTAATGCCAGCTCTGGGAGCCATGTTTATTGCCCAACTCATGGAAGTTTTTAGGTCCATGTTGCTACTGAGTAGCATGCCANCAGCTACTCAGAAATACAATATAAGTGTTTGGCATCAGGGCCTCTTAAAACAGCCACCCATTTTTGCCACTAGCACCGAGCCAGAACGCTATCTCTTAAAGGAACTGTACCTCTGCTCACCGCCAGCAAACAGGGCCCACCAGAGAAGAGGCAGCTACCAAGAAGCCAAGCTTGACATCATTCTNGTGTATCCTTTTGTAAGCTTTGTCAAGTTTCATGTGGAAATTTCCACCATACGTTGGAATGCCATATGTAAATGGACATTTCTCTGCCTCTTGCCTATTCCCAAATACCTGCTATCTGCCTCCCAAATAATAGACAAAGAGGGCTAATATAAATTATAAATGCTTGTCTGATAGCTCAAGCTTGTTACTAACTAGCTCTTACACTTATATTAACCCATAATTCTTATCTATGTCTAGCCATGTGGCTTGGTACATTTTTTCAGTATGGCATTCTCCTCTTGCTTCCTCTGCATCTGGCTTGCAACTGCTGACTCTGCCCTTCTCCTTCCCATCATCCATAGTTTGATTTCCCCACCTGTACTTCCTTCCTGGCTACTGGCCAATCAGCATTTTATTAACCCAATTTAAGTGACAAGTCTTTACAGTGTACAAAAGGATTATTCCACAGCACTTGTAGTTATATTAGGTATACTTTCAAGGTTAAACAAATATATTTAGATAGATAGATGTTCTTCAAATACTTCAAAGACCTACAGAATGTGGCATTTCAGATGTTTAATGACCTAAGACTTTTCTTAACAGTGAGACATCTTTATTCCTGACAGCACCAATTTACTTCAGAGAAGATGATGGACAACAAAGAACTTCCATATGCATTTTATTTTCTTTGTGGCAAAACCTAGCCATTTGGACAAATCTGCTCTTAGCCTTATCTCTTGACAGTATGTTGTCCAAACTGGACCAGGAGGACACAAAGAAAACTGGACATAAAGAAAGGCAACTGCTGAAATTTGCCAAGACAGGGTAAGACAGTCCTCCAAAATTCCTGCTTCACAGAAATGTTTGTCAGATAAACTAGGCCTGTAGGCCAAAAATAGATGCCCCAACATTATAGAAGAACTTTGGATGACTATCCAGGCAGCCAGATGTTCCTGTCATTAGTAACATTATACCCTTTTAGTCTTTAACTCCATTAAAGAGTTAATGTTTTCCTTAGGTATAAAACTTTAGATTCACAAAGATAAGATAGATAATAGAGTATTTTCTCTACTTTTGCCAGATACAAATATACTGGATATTTCAACTGTAATTCTTACTTAATAACTGTTTTTGTTATATATAGTTTTACTATGTTAAAGCTAAAACCTTTTTTAATTAGAGAAAAAGGGGAAATGTTATGGAATAGTCTTTTTGTACATCGTGAAGTTGCATCTTTGTCAAGTTACTTTCTCATACTTTTCTCATAAAAAGCTAATGGCCAATAGCTAGATAAGAAGAGGTTAAGTGAGACTTGTGGGTAGGTAGAAAGAGAATGTGGAGAAAGAAGGAGGGAGTCACCAGCCAGATGCAGAGGAAGCA
>LZPO01018851.1:8078-19474 GCA_001675575.1 Neotoma lepida | reverse complement strand
TATAGTCAGTAGAAGTCATGTTAATTGTTTTAATAAAATCAGTGACATATATGAATAATACTTCAAAATAGAATTGTAGAGCTCAAAATGACCTTTAGTGTTTCAAAAAAGCATTTATAAATTACTGGTAATCAGTGTGGATATATCTTATTTTTCTCATACTGGGAACCACACACCTGCTAAGTAGCTATTTAAAGGAGACTTATTGTTGCTCGTGATTGGAGGGCAGATAATCATGGCAAGAAAGCATGGAAGTAATAGTTTCATGGTTTTGGTGAGAGTATGAGGCTGATGCTCTGCATACCTGAACCAAAACACAAACTCAATAGGCAACAGGGCATTTATAAACTTCAAGTTCACCTCCACTCAGCCAGTCTCTGTAGCAAAGCTCTACCTCACAAACATTCCATAGCCTTTGAAAATAGCATCACAAAGAAGCAAAAATGCAGAATCCTGTAGGAGATACTTTATAATCAAGTCATCACAATAGATGGTAGTTTGGAGCTTTTAAAAGTTAGACCACTGAGAGTTGAGAGACAGTGGCATTTGCCCTCATATATGGAATACCTAGTTTTTGAGGATGAATCAATGAGGATACACATGTTTTACTTTTGATGAGAAACAGAGGCTTAATCTAGACTAGTTGGAATAGGGATCTTTCACAGTGTTTTTCAAGAATGCAAGGCATGTCTTGTAGCACAAGAGTGAGAAATTTCTTGCTCTTAACAAGCATGTTAGAAGCAGAAACTGAGAGTCTATTAGCATCAGCCCTCTTGTCTTTTGCAAGCTTCTCTTTATCCGTGATTTCCCATTTGCATTTATTGTTCTAAGAATCAGTTTCTCTGAGTCAAAAAATATTGGCATCATGACTCACAAATGTCATCCAATTTTCTGTGCAGAGTAAATGATTATCTCTTAGGAAAGTAGTATTTGGTTGAAGGATCAGTTGCCCACCTACCCTGTCAATCAGATCATGACAAATGGAGTCAGGATCATGTGTTAAAATTAGATTGCTTGCAGATTTATACGTTTCTCTGTAAAGTAGGTAATTCTGGAAAAATATAAAGCTTCTATAAAAGAATAAATAAAGCATTCAATCAGAACAGCAGAAAAGCTGAAGAAATAATGTTGAGTATATAGTGTCTTAGATAACAACTCTTTTCTCATTTTCTCTCCATTGTTTCTGGGAGCAAATTTTATCTAATGCATGCATATACAGAGGGACAAAATATCATAACTCTTGTTAACTAGCTCTTCTTACATGCCAGAAACTGTGCTAAATATTTTACATGCAGCCAGTTGTTGTGGGTTGTTTTTGCTCTTTTGGGGGGCCTGCCACCCAGCTCCCAAGTAAACACACACAGGCTTATTATTACTTAGGAATGCCCGGCCTTAGCTTGACTTATTTCTTGCTGGCTTTCCTTAACTTATATTATCCCATCTACCTTTTGCATCTGGGCTTTTCCCTTTCTTGTTTTCTGTAAATCTTACTCTTAATCTGTAGCTTACTGTGTAGCTGAGTGGCTGGCCCCTGGAGTCCTCCTCCTTCTGGCTACTTCTCCCACAGAGACCTTTTATGAAGCAGCCAAGAGAGTCAAGTCAGAAAAGATAAGAGGTCAGAAGCAGTGGTCCCAGTGGCAAGAAGAGGTGCTATGGAATGGGCAGCCTTCCTCAGGCCAGTCCTACCCACACCCATGACTAACCGTAAGAGCCAACAGTCTCAGTAATCCGTTAGGGCTGGCAGCCCTGGTAAGATAGTCCCTGTCCACTCCCTGCCAGCATTACTTACAGCCCAGTCTATCTCAGGCTTCCTTCTGCCCATTCTCCCTCCTGCAGGTCCTTCCAGCTGCTTTTCTTTTTCTCTACCCTCATTTTCTTTGCTCTTCTTCCTTTTGTAAATATCTATTTGAGTATGTATGTGTACCACATCTGTACACAGAGGCCAGAAGAAGGTGTAGGATCCCATGAAACTAGAGTTGCAGGCAGTTATGAGCCATCTGATGTGGGTGCTAAGAACCTAGCTCAGGTCCTCTGCACAAGCAGCAAGTATATTAACCATTGAGCCATCTTTCCAGCTCCTCTTTGATATTCTTACTTCTTTCAGGCTCATTTTCCAGCCTGAAACACTGTCTTCTTTTTCTCCATTCCCTTTTTTCTCTGACTGGTTACTAGATAGAAGAGCTATTCAGAATACCACACTCAACCAGTTAATCAGTTAGCCAGTCTGAGCACATACTGTTTAGTCTGTACACATACTAGCAGATCATGTCAAGCAGGCACAAGCCTATCACATATTTCTATCTTTGCAATATTTCTTGAGTGTGTGTGTGTGTGTGTGTGTGTGTGTGTAGAGGCCAGAAGTCAACCTTGTATGTATTTTCTGTAGAAGACACCCACCTTTTCTTTTTTTAATTTTGCTTTGTTTTGACACAAGGTCTCTCATTGGGACCTGAGACTTGCTACTTAGGCTGGTAACCTCCAGGGATTCTTCTTTCCTTGACTCTCTAGTGCTGGGATTACAAGTATGTGCCCTTAAGCCAGCTTTTTTTTTTTTTAACTAGGTTGGCTAGCCAGGAGTTCCAGGAGCTGCCAGTCTTTGCTTCACCATGCTGGGATTAGATGTATGCTCTGCTACTTTTTTTTTTTTTAACATGGGTACTGGGATCCAAACTCAGGATGCTTGTATACCAAGTGCTTTACTGACTGAGCTGTCTCCTTACCCTCTAACTTTGTAATATTTCCAATAGTTGAGCCACTTTTTCTGTTTCAGGATACTATTGCTATCTGTTGTCATGAACTTATACATAAAATCTTCTGGCTACATGTCCAGGATACTTTTGGAGTAGCCTTTGGCATTCATAGTCCTAAAAAGGAATTTTTCCTTTCAAAGGAAATACACATCTCTCCCAACAAAGAAAAAGGAAAGGAAAGGAAGGAGGGAAGGAAGAAACCAGATCCAGAGTGTCCTAATAGGCATGTCCAGCCACTGCTGACCTCTCTCTAGATGTATGAGGTCATGCATACACAGGAGCCATGGCTCAAAGGCTCCACTCCACCTGTCTTTGTGCCAGACTCCTGGCACCAAGTGCTTTTTCTCTTCCATCTCAACTTTCNGGACTTGATTTAAAGCAGAAGCCTGAGTAAGCTATCTCCAGAACTTCTCATATCCCTATTCACGTCTTTAAAGTCTCCAGAGATGAAAGGATGCCACCACAGACTGCTCTGTTCCTCCTGGAAACAGAAGACAGACACTGCTAAATTTCCGTGCAGTGAAGGACAGACCATTCCTCATGTCCCTGACTATGCATTTGTAGTGACTAGGGCAGCGCCCTTCAGAGAAACCAAGTTGTATTTTAAAGATTTGGGTCCCAATTTCCTAGGTGTCACTGCCCATTTGAGGCCTCATCTCTAGGAATATTTCACATGCATATCCTATATAAACACTGCAGTGTGTATATATGTGTCTCTATATACACAGAACTAAAGTATACATTAGCCAAGATAAACCACTTGCCAAAGCTTTAATCTCCCCAGGAGGGAGCAAGCCAAGCATCAGCTGAAGAAAGGAACCCCAACTCTGTCAGGCTAGAAGCCTCTCTTCCCATTCTGTCTCAACACTTGGTTCACATGCATAAATAATGTTCACATGTGGCCACAGACATTGTAACATTCATGATTTGCCCCTTGAATATGACTTTATTGTGGGCATGTTGCTTTCTGTAGATAGTTTACGTTTGATACACCCCAGTCATACTGAATTCCTGGGGAAGAAAGGAGCCAGAATAAGCTGCTTGTTTCCTGCAAGCGGGTCTCAGCAATCATAGCTAAAAACCAAGAATGTGGGTGGAGGAAGAAACTGCCTTATCAATGGCTGTGGATTCCATTCTACTTGGTGGCTGCTCTGATTTCTACCTCTACTCCACATCAGCACTTCTGAAGTTGATATACTCATATACCCACAGCCTTTGCAGTTCCCAAACCCTGATTTTCCTAATGATTTGGGTGATGCTTCTGCAGTTGACTGGGCTTGGTGACCACACTTTGAAAACCACAAGTTTGAAGAATTGGGATATAATGGTCCAAGGTTTTTGCATTTTTCTATATTAAGGAATATCTTGGTCCTTATCTTTATATATTTATATATTTATATTTTTAAATGCTTGTTCTTCAACCACTTCTATTCTTTAATAGAAAGAAAGCCGTTCTGGGACAGAATGTTAGCATGTCTAGGCTTTGGTNCTGCCACTTCCAGCTGCTAACTGTATAATGTTCATCCAGCCACCTTTGTATATATATGTGCTGGAATTTGAACACCAGCTTGTGTATGCTAACTATGGACTCGGCCATTGAGCTATACCTGAGTCATCTTTTACCTTCGTGCTTAGTTTCCTCATCTGTGAAATGAGCACAAAAAGTTGCTATCCCACCTTACTCCTTAGCTTCTCTTATGGGAGAATGGAAATGAGGTTTGTGAAATTGTCAGTAACATGTCAAAGCACTATCCCAATTGCTCAGTTATTAAACCTTCTGCTATTCCCAATGGAAGGTTTGGCTCAAGTGGAGGAGAAACAACATAGNTAAGGTAGCCAAAATTAGCAAAGAACAGAAGAAACGTCTCAGGGAGAGAGAAAGTCCTTTAACTATTCTTTTTGGTTTTTCTAAATAAGGTTTCTCTGTGTAGCCCTGGCTGTCCTGGAACTCACTCTGTAGACCAGGCTGGCCTCGAACTCAGAGATCTGCATCCTGAATGCTGGGATTAAAGGCATGTGCCACCACTTCCCGGCTGCCTTTAACTATTCTTAACAAATATCTAGCACTTGTGTGGCCCATCCCCAAGTAGCACATCAGTCAGGTCAGGGAAGGTGGCTAGCTTTGCAGTGTTCTCTTATAGCACACAGGTTAGAGGTATGTGGTAGAAGGCTAGGCATGTGCTTCCTTAGAGTCAAAACATGTTTCTTACACTCATTTTCTTTGTGCTAAAAGCATTGGGAGCCCTTAGAACGCCAGACCAAGATCACAAGACAAAGCCACCTTCCTGCATGCTTTTTTTCTCTCTTCCATTTCCTTTGTGTATATTGTCTTGGCACCCCTGCTGCCCACCTAGCACCCTGGTTTTCTCATAAAAGCTTCAGCTTGGAAAGTACATTTTATATTATGATCACATTCAGCCTGCTTCCAGGCCATAGTCTGCCTCAGCACTGTGTATCTTCATGATAAGGCTCTAAATATGTACCAGAGCAAACCTGGATCCCAGGACAGGAACACAAAAAGTCCTCTGAGGATTTTGTTAAGAGCTACTCCCCTCCATTTGTCATGGTCACATATGTGGATGTTCATATCAAGAAAGGTCTGTTGGGCATCATCTACCAGATTGTTAGAGGGCCTTCTATAATTACCGATATCTAGCCTTCTGAAAATGTGTTCTGTGTGTGCCACAGTCACCCCTGTCATCTCTTACTTTTCTGAAACAAGCCACATAAGTAAAGCATTCATGTTAAATACAGTGCCTTGCTAGACCCAGTCAGAGCACACTTTGCATTAAGGTATCTGTAGTGAAATTACCAATGAACTAACATTTTATATACTATTTCAAAACATCCATTGGCTCAGAAATTCTACAGAAGAGTCAGAAATTCACATGAAATCTCTTAGAAATGTACAGCCTTCATCAGAAGTCAAGGCCACAAATGGTAGTCAGTCTTCAGCATCAACACTCTTGTGACATTAGGTGATGAGTTGATCTAGAAGCTTCATTGTCTTTAATCCTACTAAATGACCCCCAAGAAAAGTTTGATTTTTAAAAATTAGCTCATTGAAAAAATATGAATCTGTTCATACTTTATATGTAAGGGACAGTATATTTGCAAACAAACAAAAGAAATCCTATTTAAGCAGCATTTTCCTCTGTAGTACTGTGAAGACATGCTATATTTCAAAAGTATTAACTACACCTATGAAGCAGAGCTGACCTTACCATACTCAACCTAAGCAGGAATCTAGAAAAGCAATTAAGAGTTAAAAAGTTAAAAGGCAATTAAGAGCATATACCACTCTTGAAGAAGACCCAGGTTTGGTTCCAGCACCCACATGGCAGCTCACAACCATCCTTAACTCCAGTTCTAGGGAATTTGATGTCCTCTTTTGACCTCTGAGAGCTCCAGGCATGCACATGGTGCACATACATACATGTAGGCAAAACACTCTTACACATAAAACTACATAAATCTTTTTAAAAGAAAATAGGCCCAGTTTTTAAAAGATCTTACAACATTGTGTAAGTTCATAGGACATTCATGGCCTATTGTTCATTCACTAAATCAGGGGCAGAAGAGAAATTCTGTTTAGCAGTATCCAGTGCTCCTAACTCTAGGACACTCTCAGAAGCATATATGTATACTCATATGTGCATGTACAGGTTAATGTGCTACAGATGCTTTCACAAACATTTACTTGTTCTGTGACTTTTCACTATGAACCTCAGTTTCTACTTGTATAAAATACAGAATGTAATGCCTACCTTTAAGGGTTGTTGAATCAGCTATGATAATGGCACATAATAAGTACTTAGCAAATAGTAGTGTAACACTTCANTGACTTTAAGATGCAAATCTTTTCTTTTTAACAACCCAAATATTGAGATCCTTACAAAAGTTGATGATGACTACTACACTGTTTAATGGACAGGTTTTTTCCCCCCTTGGGGGCAAATAATAAAATAATATTACCTCTGAAATTCAGTGGCAGCTGAGAGTTGAATAAAAAGAGATTACTGTCCTGTCCTATCATCTGAGAAGGTACCATACACTTAAATGATGATGATGATGTGCTGTATTCTGATAACTTTGTGTATGTGTGTGTGCGTGTGTGTGTGTGTGTGTGTGTGTGTGTGTATGTGTGTACACGCACATGGTGGGGGAGTATCCATGCAAAAGTGTGTATGTGTGTGTATGCATGCTGTGTGTGCATTTGAACCCTAGATATTTTCTTTGATGCATTAAGAAGTACAAGAACACAGGCTTTGGAATCTGAAAAACCAAATTTCTACTCTGAACCCTGTCACTAGCTATATAATCTTGATCAAGTTACATAGCCTTTTAAGTATTTGCTTTATAACATTGTTCTGACAAACTGACATAGCATATGTAAAACAGCATCATTATAGGGTGGTAGGTAGCACATGTTCAGTAAATCACAGGGACACTAGTAAACAGGCTTGCTAGTAATAGAGAGTTACCTTTTGCCACTTAATTTAATTTTCCTGAAAGACACAAAAGGAATCCAAAGTCAACCCTTGCTAAATTAATGATCACATTGAGTGTTAGCCATGATTATTAAGCTAAGATGGATGACAGGGACTGGGCTTACCTACTACTTGAAAGAAAACAGCAAACGGTACAAAATATATGAGAACATCAGTTTGCATGTATTACATATTAGACCTCAGAATATAGAGTCTCTTAAAAATGTGGAACAAATGAGGTAAGGCTTTCATTTGTCCCAGCCCCACTGTGAGAGAGTTCTAAGATACAGCACAGAGCAAGAGTCAGGCAGTGCCGGCAGATCCCCTACATTGAGAGGGCAGAGTAAAAGTTCAGGAAGGAGAACAAGGAGAAGGAGAGAGGCAAACAAATAGGAAGAAAAGGCCTTGGCTGAACTTTGTAGAACTCACTTGTACAGAGCACGCTGATCAGCATGGGAATGTAAGGACCAATCTGAGGGTAAGGAGAACCGCCCAAAGAGATGATCAAGAACAGCACTGAGTGTGCACACAGGACTGGGGATGCTGCCTGATCCTACCAGCCAGACTGGAAAAGCTAAGGTCTTGCACAGAGGGATGAGAAGGGTAGGGAGGGTCTCTCCTCTGTAGTGAGGATTTATAATCAAGGCAGGGCACAACTCTACCTTCTTAACAAGTCATNAAAAGAAGCACCAAAAATACCTAGCTTTCAAATAACTTCACTGTTTCTCAAAACAAAGTTCAAGGATATAGGAATGCAAATATATCTACTGCCCTGTATGACCAAGTTTATAATTTATAATATCTAATCAAAAAATGCTATGCTAAGTCAGATATGGTGGCAGATGCTTGTAATTCTAACACTTGGGAGGCTGAGGCAAAGGATTACTGTATGTTCAAGACCAGGTTGGTCTACATAATGAGTTCCAAGATAACCAGGACCCTGTCTTCAAATAGAATACTGTCCAAAAGAAAATTATTATACTTACAAAAGAAAAGTAGGAAATATATTCTTTAATAAATGTGGAAAGAACCAATCAAAACTAACCTAGAACTGGCACAGATGTTAGAACGATATGCAGTGATATTGAACCAGTTTTCAGTATATGTTAAAGTCAATAGAAGGAAGAATGAACTTACAGGTGACAGAAAAAGTCTGTAAGATGGCAGTCAGGGTTATATTAAACAATGCAAAGAAAANACTAGTGAATTAGTGACAGAATGAGTTCTAGGGGACAACTCCTGGTAACCTTAATGCACATATAGTTACAGTACCTAAAAAAGATGGGAGACAATGTAAGATATTTTAGGAAATAACAACAACAGTTTTTCCAACTTTTACGAAAAGTGTAAACATAAACATCCAAGAACAAAACAGAAAAAAAAAACCTTAAGCCCAAGCAACATGAGGAATACTGCCTTGTGATCAAACAGCACAAATGGGATACTAAAGAGAGAAATGCTACAGGCAGCCAGACTGAAAAGAGCAATACTCAATATTCAAACTACAATGAGAAAGAGGACTCTTTAATGCATGTAACAATACACCATAGTAAAGATGAGTAGAACAAACTTAAAAAGCACTCTAACTATGCCATCTAAAACTGGTTTGTGTGTTTAGGGGTGATAGGATGAAGCCAGGGCTTTGCATGAGCCAAGCAAACTAGACCGAGCTACATCCCAGTTTCTAAGCCTGATTTTCAGTGTGATTTGTAGACTCACCATTAAAGCAGTTCCCAAGGAGATAGTCCAGAAATATCTGGAACCAAGACTGGTATAACCTTAGGCTTCCAAGATGATTTCACAGTTCATTTGTATATGTAAATATGTGCCCAGTTTTATTTTATATAACAAGAGCAGTCTTGTGGTCAGGCTTTGAATATGCCTACAATCATTTCAACTTGGTCTCTATGCTGTTGAAAGCTAGTTTGAATATTCATTTAAGATTAAGTCAAGTTATAGTCCATTTGACTCAAGAAAATCATGGCTCTTCTTCATTAGAATTTTTTAGGTAACATTTATGATGTACCTGCTTGTTTGATTCTACTATATAGATGAACCTGCGCTCTAGGAGCTAGTGCTGTAAGGTAGTCCTCTAGTCAGACTTATGAGTGACAGAATGGCAACTTGGGCAAAAGCCCTGGGAAGGGAAATCATAAAGGAAACAAAAGCTGAGGGAAAAGACTTGTGTCGTACAATGTCTGCACCCAGGGAGCTTTGGGTTCACTGCTCAGGGATGCCCAAAACATAACCGCCCTGAATACCCAGTTGCTTATGTTTAGCTTTGAATTTCAATTCTGCCTGNGTTATAATTCACTGGGAGTGTCCCTCAGTTGCTCCATTGCTAGATGACATTAAGCATAAGCTATGTCGTTCAGAAAATAAAGTTACTTTATAATAGCTAGTGAAAGCTTTCAGCTATTCATTGAGAGGTGGTTTTAAAGGCCTGCACTTAAGTAATTTTATGAGGTCTCTTAGCTCATGTTTGTAGTATTGGGCGTGGACAGAGTGAGAGGATGAAGAAGAGCAAGCAGTCATGTGTCCTTCTGTGATCATTTGAAATACAGGCTGCCCCACAAGTCACGCCTCCTTTCTCCACTGGCTAAAAATGTGTCTGGCACAACAATAGTTCATTAGCACTTGCTTGGCTCATGCAAGACCGTGGGTTCATCCTACTCACCCCCAAACAACACACACACACACACACACACACACACAAACACACACACAAACACACACCAGTTTTAGATGGCATAGTCACAGTACTCTTACATTTGTTCTGGTCATCAGCTGTAGTAGGGCATATTATTACAAGCTTTAAGGCAGTGGTTCTCAACCCATGGGTCGTGACCTCTTTAGGAATCAAATGACCCTTTAACAGTGATCGCCTAAATCCACTGGAAAATATAGATATTTACATTACAATTCATAACAGTAGCAAAATTTTAGTTATGAAATAGCAATGAAAATAACTTATGGTTGGGGGTCACCACATCATGAAAAACTGTTTTATAGAGGTCACGGCATTAGGAAGGCTGAGAACCACTGCTTTAAAGAGTCCTCCTCCTCATTGCAGTTCATATGCTGAGTGTTGACAGAAAGGCCAGAAAACTTGCCTGTCCACATAGTAGGCTGTTGGAGTTAATGGTGACATAAAAGTTATAAATGCATCCCTTCTAACAAGACCATAGCATAAGATGTAGTCTAAACACACACAAATGCACATTCTCTAATGTGGTTCATTCTATCCCCTAGGTAAATGACAATATTTTTAAATTCTTGTCATTTATTCCCTTGTCTCCCAAAACTTGTATGAATATGTGGAGAGGTGACTTGTTTTCCTGAAAAACTCTTTATTTCTTGGGGGAAAAAAATGCCATATGCTGCCAAAGGTACCAATTCAGAAGTCTACACATCTCCCAAGAGTATTAGTGACTGTGCTATTTATAGGATTATAACTTTTTCCTATCTTTATGCCTAGTAAGACTGTGCCAGTGATATCACTAAGCTGTAAATGGAATGTAAAGTCCCCAGCCAGCCTCTCTTCAGTGGGAGATGGTCAACAGGTTCTGTGGACTTGTGGTTCAACAGCCACCTGTGTGCTTTGAACAGGGCAGGTTGCAGTAAAGATTCACATAGGCACCGTGAGAAACATAGAAACTTAAATGGCACAGGAAACTGATATGCTTGACTGCTAGAGATAAATCCAAATAACACAGAGTTCAAGAGCTTTGCGGACAGGCCTGTGTTGGATTGGATCTGCACTACGGGGTAAGGCAGACCTTGCAGATTCTCTGAGACTATTAGAAGTGATATGCGTGAAGAGTACCAAGTTTCCATAATGTGATTGTCTTCTACTGAACCTGAGTCAACTCTGAGTCTTCCTCTCATTAATACTTTTCAACTTATCCATCAGAAAACTCTACCCTTTCTCCTTTAGAAACAAACCCAGAACTCAGGCTTCTTTTCCCGCCTCCAGCCTTGCTAGATGGTGCTACCATCCCATCTTCCTGGACTTCCCTGGGAGCATCCTCACTGCCCCCTTGCCCTCTAACAGCTCATTCTTTTTTTTTTATTAAATTAATTAATTTATTTATTTTAACATTAAAAAGATCTTCCACTCCTTTTACATACCAACCTCAGATCCCCCTCTCCTCCC
>LZPO01018850.1:0-13765 GCA_001675575.1 Neotoma lepida | reverse complement strand
ACTTCCCAGCATCTCCCCATGTAATTCTTCACAGAAAGAGAAGTATCCATGGTTCTTACACAAACAACAAGAATATAAAATTGGTGGCTCTGCCATGTAGCAGCAGGTGTGCTGTGTAGCCCAAACTGTNGCTCATATGGGTTGGTCGAGATATGCAGGGAAAAAAGCTGCATGACATGGCTTATCAGAGAATGGGTGAGGTCTGTGTCACAGTGCTGTTAAATGGCCAAAAGGAAGAAGATGTATTGGGGAAAATACTTGAAATTAGGATATCCTACCAATTCATTCAGTTGTCATTACATGAGGCACTGTCAATATTTTGATTTGGTGATTATGTCACAGTTATCTTAGTCAATATTTTGTTTCATAAAGCAAGTTTAAAGGAAAAGATGATTCTTGTACNCATTTAAGAAAGTCCCAGTGCAAATCACAGCCAGGAGAAAATGTCAGGTAAATAAAGATGGTGGTTGTTTGTACTGTGCCGCCATTCAAAGGATGTGGTGAGGTGGGATTAGCACTCCTCAAATTCGGTTTTGAGGATGGGACTTTAAAACCTATTAAAAGAACTGTCCAGTTATGAAGGGGCTAATACCTTGTTCCTAATGATAGGACTCATTATCCATAAAAGTCCCAGGATAAGCCAGCCACATCTTCCCGGATGGAGAACACCGGAGAGAAACATTGCTTTTATATTAAAGCACATATACACAAATATTTTGGAATGAAATACAAAATCAAGTTGAGTATTTAGTATGTAAAGTGGGACTTTCAAGACATTTCACAGTAAGTTTTAACCTCCGAACTCTGAACTTGTTCTCTGTCCTCACAGAAACATTGAGTGGCATTGGCTTAGAAGGTTGCAGGGTAAGACTCAACCCTATTGTGGATGGAGAAGCCCCTTGTGGTGGGCCAGGTGCTTCCTTTCCAGCACTCTGGTCCAGTTTACATCTCATCAGGTGTTTTTGTGCATGTGTGCAAGTGTACAGATGAGCCCAGATGTCCATCCCACACTCACCTACTGCTTTTACCATTCATTCCTTTTCAGGCATCTGAGCACCTGCTTCACAATGCTGAGCAGATAAAGGACAACTGACCCTCTACAGCCAGGGGTCTAGCATTTATGAAGAAAATCAACTGCAGATCGAAAATAATTGGGGAAAATAATTGTGTCTGTACTGAGCACATACAAGCCTTTTTTTTTTTCTTCTTCCTGTCATTATTCCCTAATCAATACAGTACTGCAAGTATTCACCTGGAACCTATACTCTATTTGGTATTGTAAATCATCTAGAGATGGTTAAAGTATCCAAGAGTGTGTACAGATAGTCTTTGCAGATGCTACACCATTTTATAAAAGGGACTTGAGCACCCAGAGATGTTGGCAACCATCGAGGTCCTATAAACCCTCCTCTGTGGCGACCAAGGAAGGACTGTGTAACTTTCCTAATGGAAAGACAGATCTTAATTACACATGAGCGTGGTACCATGTAGTCTTCACTGATTTTTTTCCCCTACCACATTCCCTTTTACTCTGTGATTTCCCTCCATTTACAAGGAAGGCTTTCCATCCACAAAAAATAATGTCACAAAGGAACCTGAGTATAGTCCTACCCATTCATGGTCAAGTGTAAAAGGGACATTTCCAGAGATGAGGCAGGAACAAATGTGCTGAGCCAGTTTCTCCTTACCCCACAAGGGAGAAAACTGATCCTTTGGTGCTGGAAGGTAGAATAGAAACTAGGAGCTGGAACCAGAAGAGTCAGATGCCAGCAAAGGCCTCTAAAGAGCACCCCAAGTTCAAGTAACCCCGACAGAATAGCACCATGGTGACTGTGCCCCTACATCACAGATTCCACTGCCCCAGTGTGGTCCTAATACCACAACTTTGAGCTGCTCTTTGCTTCTTCCCTGCTCCTTAGTGGATGTTCTATGTCAAAGTGATGATAGGTTTGGGGTGTTCATTGATGTTTTTTAAATTCTTCAGTAATTTCATGCATGAAATCAATATATTTATATCATATTCTCCCTTTCTGCTCCCCGAATACATCCCCTTCTCAATCTCATTTCAATTTCTTCCTCATCCTCTCTTCTTCTTTACCCCACTGAGTCCAATTAGTGCTGCTCATGTGCACGTGGGTGTAGGGTGTCACTCACTGGGGCGGGGCAACCTATCATGTCCCACACTGCTGAAGAAAACCATCTCTCTCTCCCTCAGAGGCCTTCAACTGCCAATCATTCCTGAGCTGTAGTTTGGGCTTCCTGAGTCCCTTCCATTTCCATACTGTGGACAGCCTTGTCCTATGCAGATCTTGTGCAGATGACTAAAAGATGCTGTGAGTTAATGAGTACAGCTGCTCTGTCATATCCAGTAGATATTATTTCAAAGCAGTCTTTCTTGCCTTGTAGCTTTTATAATCTTTCTGGTCCTTCTCCCACAATTATCCCTAGACCTTGGGAAATTCAGCATGGCCCCATTCCTTGTTCCTGACCTTGCATTATTTTCTTTCTTAATTTTCAAATACCTAGGACATTCATGCCAGGTGCCTGGTGTGACCTAGCCCTTTTTTGTGCTGCCCAATCCATCCTACTTCTTGAACATGCTTTGCTCATACTGCCACANGGTGTTTGCACAGGCCATTTCTTCTGCCTGAGACCATCCTTCTCTAGACTGGCCTGGCTGCCTCTTGGTTTTACTGAAGTGNAAATGCATTCTCAGTTCTCCTGTGTCCTCTCTGCCCAGGTTAGGCGGCTTTGTTTTGATGTTTGACATTAACTATGAACTTAACGTGTGTTGCTAGCCTTTTTTTCTAGTGGGCCATAGACTCTCTTGCGAACCACTCATCCTCAGTGCTACGACAGCCTGCCCAGAATGGAAGTTGGAAAGGAAAGAAGTGGTTTTAGATGAGACTTGGGGACATAATAATTCTAANTGAGTATCCTGGGAAAGTCTTATGGAGACTGAAATATTTAACCTGAGGAGGAATGGATCATGAGGAGTTCTTGACCACATTTCAAATGGAGGAACCTCAGCAGAGACAGGCTAAGGCAGCTAAAAGCCTGGCCACCATGCACTGCAATTTGGGAAAGTTCTGGCTTATTTAGCAATTCCTTTTAGAAGGATCCAGCCACCTCTTACCAAACCCACAAACACAGTGAACTGGACGGGCTGGCTTCTGTGAGGCATACTGTCAGCTTTTGGTAATGTCAAGACTGTCATGCCACTTGAGGACATACTAAACACAGAAGACTGCAGTGTCTCACCCCTGGAGCTCAGTAAAGACACTTCCCTGCAAGTGATTTTGTTAAACCTCCTTTGAAACAATGCAACTCTGACTTCCAAAAGTCTAACTTACGAAATATAGAACCAGAAAGGGAAAAGGGAAAATAATAAGACCACCACAATGGTATTCTATGTATGACCAGCTACATAGAATATTCTGGGGGGAGCCCTAATCTGCTCTTGATACATTAGNAATAGACATAGGAGAGGAACAGAGAAGTGAGGTCATAGTCATGGCTACATTAACCAACTCCACACTTAAACCTCCCCAGAATGACACAGACAGAGCACAACACGGAGAAGAAAGATATCATGGTCTCTGCCAATCTCAGAACCCAAGACTCCCNGTCCAAGAGTGGTGTCAACAGGCATCTGCTTTCTGTGTAGTCTACCCTCTTCCTTCATTGTAAAGATCCCTGGCCTGTGCACAGAAATTACCCACTTGCCCTTTGAGGAGAAAGCTCATTCACAAATACATGGAAATGTTAATTTATACAGAGAGAATTTGGTTAAGTATCCAACATTCAAAATGTCCCAACAGTTGAATCTTTGAGGGCCAACCCTATGCCACAAGTAGAAAATTCCATCCTTGCCTCCTGTGAGTGGCTGCAGAGAAAATGAAAGCACACTAAAAATCTAGAGTGAAATTGCCTTCATTCTGTCTACAAGGTGAGTCCAAGAGATAAAACAATTCCATGTTTAGACACGGGTCCCTTCCCCAAGACATCTCAGGATGCACATTTTAAAAATCCAAAATCAAAACCATCTGAAATCTGAAACATGATTGGTTCCAACCACTTCAGATAAATGTGCACACACCACACATATGCCTTGGGCATTTTGCTAAATGTCCAGGTACTATGTAAAATGGTGTGAATTAAATAGATGGCACAGAATAGTCTTATCTTCCATGGTCCTAGCATTAGTGAAGATAACCAGCAATGCTAACTTCATGACATGTGAATCATCTGAAAGTGTTCCATAAATAAGTGAAACAGCTGATGTGTGGGAGCCCACAACTGACTCAGTTTCCCAGTTTGAATCTGAAGTCTATTCTGAGTCAATAGAGTTCAAGCTTGTTTGCTCCAGGACTGTGAGAAAGTCCTGATTAGCCCACAGAGTCTCCTTGAAGGGACTGGAGAAAGTCCTGATTAGCCTACAGGAAGGAACACACTATCTAGACAGACGCAGGCTGCTGATGCCAGCCAGAAGTACACTGAGATAGAAAATGAAACTGCCTGCTCCTTGACTCAAGGCAAGATAGATAGTGGATGAATGCCTGTGCTGTGCATTGTTCTACTTNTGTCCTTCAAAACCGTATATAAGCTGGCTGTGAAATAAACTCGAGACTGTCCGGCATTGACTGGAATCCTCTCGACTCTTTTCTGTCTTCTTCATCGTCTCTACAATCTGCATGCCTTCACCCAGATGTCCAGCTGATTGTCGGCAGGCTCTGACACCAATGTTTATTACNTCATACTCTTGGGTAAGTACATAAAGGACTTACAATTAATGTATCTNAGTCTAATATCCATGTTGAGTACTTTTTTTGCAGCAGACATTATTTATTCCCTCAACAAATATCCCTTGCAAGCCACTTATTTTCAGACATAAAATTGCTNGAGGCCATTCCATATGTGACACACGGCTTAAATGAAGCGCTAAAGCCACTGCCATGCACCCATAAAGCAGCCGATTTTTACGTGTTGCCTCCCATTCCAGTCTGCCTTTGCTCATTTTATTTCTGCTCTTGGCACTATTTAAATAAAAGCTTTTTTTCTTTCCTCTACAAATGTTTGCGGCATCTATTTTACACCAACTTAACACAGCCTTAACTACACTAAAAATACACACTCCCTAGATTGCTTTTTGAAACAGGAAAATGTTCATGATGTCTCTCAAAGAAACACTGAACTCATCAGTCAAATTTCACTTAAAATGTCAGATGAGTTGGATAAAAATCTGTATCTACAATTCATTTCTGAAAAAATGTATGGTTATTGCTTTCCCTCCACAGAAAAAAAAAATACAACCCCCAAATGTTCTTTCAGAATGGAATGTACAAATTAAGTCATGTATGGCTTCTGCGGGTTTACACCACATTATGTGCTTGCCGGCTTGGTTGGCTCTCTTGTCAGAATGAAAGTTTTAGTCCCAGTTCTTCAATAAGATAAAGTATCAGATCTAAGTAGAATCGATGGGGAAACAGGATGAGATGAATGGGAGGTGCTTTCTAACCAGGAACAAATCTGAGGTGAGATGCAGAGCAAGTGTCCCCAGACACAAGCAGCCATGCAAACAAGCAATGCTGGGCCAACCAAATNGCTAAGCTATTTAAATCTAAAGAATTTGACAGGCAAAATGCATTCCTATTGTCCCAGGCCCCAAATAAATGAATGCNAGGGCAGAACCATGAGTCTGTGACTTACATGCAAATATTTTGTCCTAGACCAAAGAACATGCTATCAACGGGGTTACAGTCTTTGGAGCAGATCTTACAAAACTTCAGCACTCTCTTGTAAAAGAAATAGAGAGATGGACCAAGTTACACAGGGTCACCCAGCTAGGTCGATGCAGATAAGATGAAAACACAGGTGTCTGGCACCACATTCATTGTCTCGTTCTCAGTTTTACTCTGCCACCATGCAATGAAAAGAGAGAGACGTACTTACAGCTTCTAGAACTCTAACTTGTGGGAGTGAGCCCATCATCTAGTGATATTGATTGGATGGGATCATGGATGCTGTTCCAGGGCACAGTCATATGTCACTTAATGATAAAGATGTGCTCTAAGGAGTGTATCACTAGTTATGTTCAGGACTATGCAAAAACCTTAGCGTGTACTTACACAAACTAAAATGGCTATGGCCGTCCCTAGGTGCTCTAATGTCAAAGGGTTCGCTCTCATATAATGGAGTTCCCTGTGGGTGGAAATGTTACAAAGTCTGTGACTGCGTCTTAGGATCTGCTACTGTAGGAATGGAAACCGAGTGAGATTACTCACTGTGAACTCTGAGGGATTATTCCAAAGGAACTCACAGTTATTTGGCAGGCACAGGGAGTCCTTCCCACAGTTGAAGTTTCTGAGATTGGTGGTGAAGCAAGCCACCATGTGGTGACATCCTCACAACATGTTGGCAGTAGTTACTGTGAGGCTGTGTGCACCCAAGAAAAGCACATTGGCAAAATACCCAGAAGTCTGGGTCTGGCAATTGCTAATGGGAAGACCTGGTGCTACTTAATTAACCTGTGCCATCTGAAGATGAGTTCTCTCAACTGTAAACTAAGAAAAATAATTAACTGCTTGCAACCAACCTCTCGCAGCAACTGTGGAGATCCATGTAGACTGGGTGTGAAATTAAGAGAAGCTGGGAAGATCTTTACTACCGAGGGCATGTCATTTCTTTTCTTGTGGCTATCCAAGAAGCTGCAAAACAGCAGTTCCCAACGTTTGGTGCTGCTGCTGCTGCTGCCTTGAAATCTCGAAGAANATTAAAATGCATCATCCTGGGTTCTACCCAAGACTCACTGGACTACAGACCAATGCCCAGGAGCTGTCTTAGGAAATCTTTACACTGGAGCACATGCCCATGAGAAATCCAGAAGAAGCTGCCTTCCAGGTGTGCTTCAGTGGTTTGGCACCCTGGGAAGTTCCCCACNCAGACAATGTTCGACATACTGATTGGAAGTAGCAAACTACCCACAGATGTCTGTCTGACCACAATCTGCAAACTCTTCCTCCCAGNGCCTCTACAAAAACCAGCCTCTCCCTTCAACCCTGGAGACCACACAGGATGCCAGGCATATGTGTCCTGGTTTTTTGGAAGCTCTGTTTTCCTAAGACCTTCCTTGACCTTTCTAGGTGCCTTCCTCCACTCACAGCACCCCTCAAGCAGCTATACCCCTGTGGTGAGGCTATTGACCAGGGATAAAGCACTTGCCTAGTACATGTATGACCTAGGTTCCATCTCCAGTCCACACTACAACGACAAAACCAAATACATTCTTATTCCCATTGACTAAGGCCAAGATAATGAGTGTNTGAGTCACAAATACCTGGACTCAGATACATTTCTAACCTGGGTTTTGTTTTGTCTTTTTCATTTATTAAGTTTATCAACTTGGAAAGATGAAGAAACCACAGAGCAGCTTCTCCAACTGCAAGACTAGGGTAGCCTCACACAGCTTGGCTCATCTGGAAGAGGATTTTAATCAGACTTCAGATAAAAGGCAATTAACGTCTCACCAGGCACTGTTGCTCAAGGAATGACCATTCCATTCTCCTTTTCCTTTTCATGTTCTCTAATGGNGTCTGTAGCCACAACANGGAATGTCTCTTCCAAAAGGAATGTGTGATTCCAACTCTGCAGCTTGCTGATGCTTTACAGTCGACTTTCAGAGAAATGGAGGGGGGACAGACACCTGGCTGTAAGCATCTGTCCATNGTTGTTTATTCCCTCTCAGGTAATTTTAAACTAGCAATGTGATGTCCCTGAGCAGAACAGAGAAGAGATCTACAGAAGTCTATCGCTGTAGACAGCACATATCAGATATAGTAAGAAGAGATGACATTGTCTAAGAACACATGAGATGTCGTCAGGCTTGCTTGGAAGGCTCACACTAGCTAATGCCTTTCTGCTACTGTCTGAAATTTTTGTTCTGTGGATNAAGTGAATTGAGAGAGAAAGGAACAAAGCCCATGAGCAGAGCANGTGAACTGTGTACCCACCATGCATTGCCTCCATTTACTTACCAACATCCTTGATGTCCCTCGTGCACAGGATTCAGCCAATCACAAATGCACGGAGCTCAACAAGCCTGAACAAGAACACAAGGTAAACAGGCTGCCTTATGGCAAGAAGGGATTCAACTGCCAGAGAGGTCATGCTATCTGCTGCAACCACGTGCTGCTTCCAAAGCAACAGGAAACAGCTGCACTCTAAGAAATCCAAATGATTTCCAATGGCCTTTTTGGTTTCTTTTTCTCAGGCAACCACTTGCACTAAAGAGTACAGCATAAACACTGAGTCCTACCTTCTTTTCAAGGCCCTTATTTCCTGCTTTTGACAACAATAACAACAAAAACCCCTTCATTTTAATTTTGATGAGCATCCCACAGCCAGCNTTGTAAATGGGAGCATGGAGTCCCAAGCAGGCCGACTCTAAAGGTATTCTGCACTGGCACAAGTCTATTTAGCTTCCCAGGAAAAGGCTCCTCAGTGTCTAGAACTTCTACCACTGTTCCAAGGTCAGCAATGGATCTGGAGACAGACACTCGGAGACCGATGACTTACTCCCTTCATCTACCCTGCTTTTCTGTGCATCTTTTAGCTGACCTTCTGCCATCCACTCACTGCATGCTAAACACACCTAACTGCCATGCAGGATGCATCAGCCTAACCTGCAACTTCAGAAAGGAGTATGGCAAAGTCACCTCTGGTAACCTTAACGAAAACAACAAGATGACAAGTTTCACATAGCCTCAAAGCCTCTCTCTGGCTCATCTCATATTTAATGACCTCTTTGACAAGAGGCTGTAGCTCCTGGCAGGTCTGATGTTTTAGAGCACTGTACAAACAGGAAAGAGAGGCCAGGAAAGTGCCCTTGGCTGCTAAGAGGCATTGGGTTTCAAAGGGCTGTTTTCAGTGAGGACCAGATGTGCACTGGAGGTAGGGGATTAAAACTATGCGCTGGAGATCCAAGGAGGAAGCAAAATTGCGGATTTCCACCACAAAGCTTTACTGCTCTTTCTCCCTCAAAACCACCATCTGGCTTTTAAGTGACATCAACTGCAAGTCCCTTCGCAGAACAAGGCATTATCCAAAAAGTTAATGTGGAACAAAAATGCCATGTGGCTTAACCCAGGCTGCTGAAGCTATGTGGGCTAGATAGCAGTCAACCCCATCTCCTTTGATTAGTTTGCTGTGTTCTGAATGGGAGCAANGATGCTGACCTCGAGTCCAGTGCAGGTGTTCTGGCTAGCCCCTCAAAATACTGCTTGTCACAAAAGAGCCTTATGTTCCAGAGGCAGAACCCAAAGCTTAGAATGTCNTTAATTCTTTTTTTACTTTCATTTACTTTAAAAGAAGAAGAGGGAGAGGAAGAGGAGCAAAATCAACACAAAATGGAGGTGGAGGAAGAGTGATTCTCATATTTCCTCAAGGCCGTGCCCTAGGATTTGAGCCTGAACTTGCTGAGTGGAGCCCGGTTCTCTTCTGTNCCCGCCCTCTACAGCTTGCAAAACACTTTCACAGGTGGGAGGACTCAGTGACATGGGTTTCTGATGAAAAGTCTCTTTCTGACCTCGGCTACACTCTGAAAATAAACTTTTCATAGGTCATAAATTTTTAGAACTGGCCATAATAAACTAAATATCTATGCGCAGGTCCCAAAGCAACAATAACCCTGCTGGCCATGCTTCCTGGAGCACGCCGTCATCACTGAAGTTCTGCTGTGGTGGCCTGGAGAAAGACAGTTAGGCCAGCAAGAAATTCCAGGGGAGGGAAAAAGTGACTGCAGACTTCTGGGGAAACCCAATATAAGGAAACACCACTCACCCATTCGGCCAACTTATCTCTGTTCTTCAGAAGGGAATTTCCAACCTTCAAATGTGCTTTCTTGCTCCCAAAGGCATTACTTATGNCTGGAGAGTATGAATCAGTAGATGATATTTGTGAAGAAAAACTCAAAACCCAAAGAAAGCTACTCATTAAGTACATTATTTACTGGGGTGCATTACATTCTACTGTAAGTTGGTTAGTAAGTTGGAAGAGTGTAGGGGGTGGATAGAGATGGCTCAGCAGTGAAGAGCACTGGCTGTTCACACAGCGGACTTGGGTTTGGTTCCCAGCACCCAAATGGTGGCTCAGAACTCTCTGTAACTCTAGTTCCAGGTGGTCCAATGCCCTCTTCTGACCTTCACAGGCAACAGTCATAGTTGTGGCAAAACGCTAATACACATAAGAAGTGTAGGTTATAAGGAGGCCACTGTTACAATAACATGGTTTCTTTTATCCCAGTTGTTCAGGTCAAGTTTATATTGCTGTGATAAAACACCATAACCAAAAGCAAATTGGGGAGGAAAGGCTTGATTTCAGCTTACAGTTCACAGACTGTCATGAAGGGAAGTCAAGGCAAGAACTCAAAGCAGAAACCTAGAGGCAAGACCTAAAGCAGAAGCCATGGAGGAGTGCTGCTTACTGGCTTGCTCCTCCTGGGTTGTTCACTTTGCTTTCTGACACACCCCAGATCACCTGCCCAGGGGTAGCACATCTCATAATGGGCTGGGTTTTCCCATATCAATCATTAATCAAGAAAATTGCCCCACAGACTTGCCTACAGAACAAATCTTATGGAAACATATCCTCAGTTGGGGTTCTCACTACCCAGATGACCCCAGTTTGTGTCTAGTTGAAAAAAGAACAAAAAGTCAACCAAACAAAAATCCTCCAATCAGCACCCTCTTCATATCTGTGAGAGGCACTGAGTAGGTACGGTAACAAGGTAGGTTAGACAATTTCCCAGAATTTAAGGGCTTTGAAAGGAAGCATGTTGCAGAGAATTAGGAGGTGGTAACATATAGGAGACATGAGCAAGGCTAAGAGGACAGGAAGNAGCTGAAGACTCAGAGGAAATGCCCATGTGGAAGGGAAAAGACACCTTTCAACCCTGTAATCCACCAGGAAAGGAGGCAGCTGGACCCTGAGCAGCTTCTGTGTACAGAGCTGGTGGCTGAGATACTTTGAGAAATCCAACTTGATGCCAACGTGATAATTTTCCACTGTAGGCAGAAACCACACCTTGTCTCACCATTTCCTTCCAGGAGTTCTCAAACTACTTCCCTCTCAATATCTTAGATTGTGNCTAGCTTCCTATTGTAGGATGCTTCCAGACTGAGGTGGGGGAAGAGGAAGCTACCTGATTTCCTGTTTATTTTTCTGACACCAAAGGAAAGACCCAGTTAAGTTTTAAAAGATGCCTAGGCCCCCTCTCACTATCTAGCTTCTGGGCAGTAGGTGGGATGGTCTTCAAAACTACCAATTAGGTCTTTCTAGAACATGAAAGAGCCTGGGGAGGATAGAGTTTTGCTTGCTTTTAGGCCCTTCTCATTAACTTCCCAGATAGCTAANCTCCATACTTGACCCAGCAGGAACCCAACTAAGGTTTAAACTTATCCAGTCTGATGTCCTCCATCACACCTGCTCAGGTAAGGGCCTCTTCAGGGCTAGAAGGAGGATGAAACAAACCACCCTGGCCCAGAGGATCCTAACCTCAGAGCTGGGACAGGCAAGTTATTTGTGAACAAAGTAACAAGGCCAACCTCTGTAGGAGCAGCTTTGCACTCCATCTGGTTTGACTGAAGGACACAACTAACCACTGTGGTTGCTGGGAGCCCCTCCCCAGAACAGTGGCAAGAGGTGCCTGGCCAGTGCTACACAGCCATCACCTGGGAGCTTCTGCACTTTGCCCAGGTCTCTTCTATACAGACATTCCTCTGGGCAGAAGTGTGAGGAGATGGCAGGAGAAGGACACACACACACACACANAGACAGATAGACAGACAAAGAGAGACAGACAAGCACTGAGACTAACTCCCACAATACACATCGTCCCAAGCTTCCAAAGAAAAAGCTTTTATATCCCCCACCCTGAACAAACAAAGGCCACTATTGTGATGTGTGAAATTAATGGTTAATAGTAAATTTACTAACAGAGCCCAAAATGCTGAAATTTCCAATTAGCACAGATGATCATGAACACAAACAATGGCAAGACTTCTCGCTAATCAACCTATTTTGCCAACTTTCTAGGAAGCCCCCACATTATATTCATTTTCACTGCCAAGGGATTATAAGGCAGTTGAAAAACACAAAAAGAAAATCGAGCAATAGACGGGCAAAGTGTCCACNGGCCTGTTGGTAAAGAGATGTCAAGGCCAGCAGCCTCTTTCCCCCATGCCTGGTATCCTTTTGAAGGCACTGTCAGTGTCCATGCTCATGGGTTTCCTACAATGTTCTCTAGCTGATGGGTTGGTTTTAGTGCAGGATGAAGCTTTCTTGGCTGGCATCAGTATTCCAGAACAAAAGTGGAAGACTTTTCTAACCACATCCTATTATCAAATCCTTGTTAAGGACAACAACATAATTAAAAGTACACAGAAACCAGCTGGCGAGGCAGGCCTATTAAGCTGGCATTGCATGATTCAGAAGGAAAATGAAAAGGGCCTGGGGTGTGCAGAGATCTAAGATTATTACAACACATGAAATANTTTTTCTAGAGTTCCACATTTCGCCTATAACTGTGAACAATAGTAACACACAGATGCTCTGAGACCCACCCAGGCTCCTCAGAGTAGAACTGGCTTTCTTAACATAAAAGCATCATTTTCTTGGTGTGTGAATTCAAGGCTACTTGAGTCTGTGTTATGCTGTGAAGACAGGGCACAGCTCAGGTGCTGGTGGGGCCATCAGACAGCAGTGCTGCCAGACTGCGACAGCCCGCAGGATAACGGTTAATAGCTAACCCACACAAAGCCATTAACACTCACTTAAAGTGATTATGAATGCCAGTAAAATGATTTCCACAGTGTGATGAGTCCACTTCGGTTCTCCTCTTCACTCCTAGCCAGTCTTAGCACCTAGTCCATCATAAATGGACAGTGAAACAATTTATATAAATGCTCCAAGCACTTTTCTTTGTTTCAGATTCCACCTGTGCGATTTAGTAAATGCATAATTTCCCACTCACGGTCATTCAGTGTCTCCAACTTCCAGCACTGGTAACATCTGCTGTAGACTGAGAGTGACTGACATAACCCTTTTAATTAAGTCACATGTCTCAGGC
Organism: Neotoma lepida; assembly: GCA_001675575.1. Classification (NCBI taxonomy): domain Eukaryota; kingdom Metazoa; phylum Chordata; class Mammalia; order Rodentia; family Cricetidae; genus Neotoma; species Neotoma lepida. The sequence goes on along the minus strand of LZPO01018850.1, from coordinate 642 downwards.
AAGCTCCCAGTTTCAACTTGACCTTTTGGGGAGACAGCAAAATTTCAAAAGCCAAAATAAAACTACACAGATACTGAGGAGGGGAATGCAGAGTGCTTAGGACTCAGAGATGTGGGAGCAGGAAGATACCCTGAAGATACACAGAGAGCTCCTGGCAGACTCTGACAGGCCATGGTGGTGCCCACTGACCCGTGCTAGTGGACACTGACCCTTGACTCAGCCCTCACCACTGTATTTGGCTCCAGTGGGAAGCATTGGCAGAATAAGATCAGAGCTGTGCATTTCACACTGTGTTGGGGGAGGGGCAGGGGACATCACAGCACATCCTGAGGCTGTAGGCTAAAGGTGTGTCAGATTCCTGACCTGTAGTTGAGTTTGGACTGAACTCAGGGTCAAGGACCTGCATATATATAACTCTTCNGGGGCTTGAAAGTAATTTTCCCATATTCTAATAGCTATTCGTGGATGGCACTTGGGCAGGANGAATTAAATATGCAGTCTAATAACAAAACACTGCTGAGCCCATTTGCACTAATGCTGCCTTATTATCTTTGCCAGGTGTTGGTACTGTGTGCCGTCCTAATTGTTAGGATTTAATACAGCATTTATGAATCCTAGATGATGTGCCTTCATAAATCCTCC
>LZPO01018847.1:0-19554 GCA_001675575.1 Neotoma lepida | reverse complement strand
TCTTTCTTCCTGTTCCCTCATTTCCTCAGAGATGCCAGGATTTATAGCAACAGAGAAACACACTTGCATTTGCGTCTATTGTCTTAGTCAAATTGGGCATATTTATAATGCAGAAATGCGGAAGGATTCTTTGTGTTTTTCACAAGGAATTAAAACTACTATTCCACAAATGATATAAGCAACCAAAACAAGTGTGTGAATAACATCTTACCTAGCTAACTAGTTTCATTGCCTGAGCTTTCTAGACCAGAGTACTATATGGGAAACTGTCAATAAAATATATCCATGCTGCATTGATTTGGGAAGAAGACAATTTAGAAAGTAAATCCTTGGGAAATAATATAAGGCATGAATACATAAATATTCAGATTCAAAACCACTGCAAAAATAGTAAGAACAATGATAATGTAATGAGTGTAATTTTTCAAGAATCTTTAGACTGTAAATGTAATGCTTTTTCCAGATCAGAAGACCAAACCATGCATGAGTTTTTACAGCCTGGCTGGCGATGAGTCCTTCTGGGAACCATTAACCCCATTCTTATAGATGGTGCATAATTCTCATAAAAACCAGAAACTGCTTAAAACCTAAAGAGGCCATTAGTGATATTGGGTAGTTTATTAGATTATAAGATAATATTGAAATTCCTAAGGATAATTTATTTCCAGTAATGAATTAAAGAGACCCAAGCTAAACAGGATAGCTTGGGTAGCTAGCAATTCTACTGGTTGAGAGTCAGCAAATGCCTTTTTGAAAATAGAATCATTAACTCTTCAAAGACAACTAAATACAAACAAGACCAGCTTAATTGTATGGTAAGATGAAAACACGTGAACAGAAAGCAACCATCTATTTAGACTGGGCTATAGCAGGAAAACAAATACGAAAAACATGTTAAAATAATGACCATCATCTTTGCAATTAGCTTAGAAATAGAAAGGTTAGGCATAGTAAACATGAGTGTGTAGGGTAGACAGAGCAGCAGTGTGCAGCAAGGGTTTCCTCCTGAGAACGTGCTTCAGTATGCTGTCTCTACAATGTTAATACCAGTGCTACAGCCCTTGACAACTTCTCCTTGGTAATGCAGAATCCCAAAAAAAACCACAGTAACACAATAACACACACACATACACACACACAATAGCATCACTCCTATTCCACAGTTAGAGGGAAGCCGATTTGCCAGCTCTCCATTACAATCAACGAAAGAATCCCATTGTGCTCATGTGTATCTGTCATCTGTTTTAATGTGAGCTTGTGACTGAAAGAAGGTGGCTGAATCGCTTGTGACAGGACAGTGAGTCCCCAAAAGCTCTAAGGACGTAAGTACAAACTAGCTGTGTCTAGAGCCTTGGAATGTTGTCTGTTCTCGTCACATGCCTCTCTTTACTAAACATAGTATTTTAATGCTTAAACTGTGGGGACAGTCACTAGTCTAGTAAATGCATCTTTTGGAAGGAAGTATTTCTTTTTGGAATTCCTGTGATTACTCGGGAACTGAGCCCTTTTTTTCCTGGAATCCTTGTTCTCATCAGACACACGAGCTCTTCAAGGACATTTTGATATTTCTCCTGGCTAAACTCTGGGCACCTTATCAAATGCATGGTGCAATGAGCTAATATTTCACCAGAAGCTGAAAATATAGGAAACTATAAGGGGCAGGGGGTAAGAATCATATTCAGGTTAAATACTAAATTCTCAGAAATTTAAATATTTTAAATCAACATAAATGATTTCAAACACAATAGCCAATCAAAGTCTTCCCTTTCCCATGGCCTGATTGATGGGAACTTTGCATTAAAATTGCCTATTCTGTCCAAAATATGGGTAATATATAATTCACAGTTGAAATCAGTTCCCTTGAGTTTCTTGAGATTGGATAAGTGTCTGAAAACATCAGCAAATAGTCCTTAAAGTGAGGCAGAAATCTATAAGCCATTCCATGCCTTGTCAATAGTATGAGGAAGACAGGATGAGATTGCAAACCAAGCAACCTTTGCATGACCTCTCCCTCCCCCAACCCCAGACAAACAATGAGTGGACTGTTCCTTGAGCCTTTGTGTAAGGATGCTGAGGGTAAGAATTCTGAGTTCCTGTTCTCCCACTGATTTAAAGGAACCACAACCCTTCAGTTCAAAACTGCTTTATATTTGATAACTTGGGGTCCAAGAAGATAAGATATTGCTGTGTTCAAGAATTCAGAAATAATTCACACAATCACTACACTAAGCAACACATTTAAACAGGGCCAGTGTGACCCATGGGAGGTGAGACAGACAGGCCAGGGAGAACAGAAAGACATTTCAAAGTAGAAGGTGGACTGCACAACAGAAAATGAGTAATTTTCAGGTTCCCTGAAATCTTTAGCTGTCAGTAAAATAAGAAAAGAGTGCTGATGTAAGACTAAGCTCACCACTGGTTCAATTTGTGACTCAGGTAAATTTCTTAATCTCTTTGGGCCGGAGTTTCGCTATGTACAGATTGACCTTAGACAATGTATAGGTTACTCTCATTTTTCCAAAGCCTATAATTTTGTGACTATTACTGATATTAGCTATAATCATATAAGAAAGAAAGAAGAGGGAGGAGTGGGGAGGGAGGGAGGAAGGACGGGAAGAAAGTTGAGTTTCCTTGGCCTAACTAATGACTCTGCAGCTCAGCAGCNGGGCCTTTGGCAAAATGCAAAGGAACAAATCCACATCCTCAGTCTAATTGAATGTGGATGACTTGTGTGCATCACCATGGAGACCAAAGGGAAGATCTCCCCAGTAAAGGTCAAAGACTACAGAGAAGGCATGTCATTATGATAAATTCCTCTAATCCAACTAGATTAGCCCCTAATGCCGTGAGACTCTTCATGGTTCCTAAAACAATATCTCCAAGTATGGGCCAATACCACCTATTTCAGAATTACCTAGTCACAAATAGATTCTTACAACTCACCCATACCCTTGAGTCTGAATCTCTAGAGAAAGGACTAGGCAGACTGCATTTCTAAGTTCTTATGATGTTCTTCATTGATTAGAAGGCTTGTGAATTACTGGCCTAACAAATGAAGAGAAAAAAAGAATGAATACACAGTACAGTCATAAAAAGCTTGGGCAGTGAAAGGTGGGAATGGTGGTTGTCTCCAGGGATATCTGAGGTTCAAAGAAGAAGAGAACCCCTTCCAAATAAACTCTTTTAACATCATGCTAGTTTTACCATGAGCACAAAGTTCCAAAACTACGAATTTCCAAAACCAAGTATTTCTAATCCTAAAAGTTTTGAAAATACAAATTAAATGCTTTTACAATTTCTCAGGGTTTGAAACATTGAACACTGTTTTCTTAGACAAATACTCTACTGCCAAGTTATATACTCAGATGAATTTTGCTTTGTATAATAATGTTTATCAAGTAAATAAACTTGGCAAGGTTAAGCAAAATGTAGGTTTAATTGTACGAAATGAAGCATGTCAAGGAAGACAATCGGCCAGGATACTTAATGAAGATGCTGCTCTCAATTCAGCCGATGTCTGGTTGGTGTCTTAGAATCGGAAGTACCTCACTGAAGGCATGTTCATGTTTGTTGCTATGACAAAATACTTTATGCTTGTCCCAGACGAGCCAGGGCTGCATAGTGAGACCCTATCCAAAAGCAACAATATCCAAGGGGTATGGAGAGATGAGTAAGAACACTGGCTGCTCATGCAGAGGACCCAGGTTTGGTTCCCAGCACCCACATAGCAACTCACAATCATATGTAATTCTAGTGTCTGGGGATCCAATATCCTTTCTATCCTCCCTGGGCACTGCACGTATACAATTCATATACACACAGGCAGGAAAACACTCATACACAAAAAATAAAAATAAATATTAAAAAACAAAATAAAAGAATACCTACCCTCTGTTTTATTTCTGTATAATATAACCCAAGCTTGTACTATTATCTGGCTGCAAACCAGGTGAAAACTTTGTAAGTCATTTATGAAACATACCCTATAAAATGACTAGGCCAGGAGGTACACATGACCCAGATTAAAGTCCCCAGAGAATATTGACTGATGAGGGTTTTTGTGAAAATAATAATAATAATAATAAAAGCACCTGAGGATCCTAACAGCTGCTTGTAATCCATTGATACACACATCTTTCAAGATATTCACCCTTCAAATTCAGACTCAGTTCCATCAGATACAAAGGCCTACATTCGTGTTCTTCGGGTAATTCAAAATGAAGTTGAATGGGACTCTGATTCCAGGAACTGACAGTCTGCAACTGAACCCCACATCATACAAAGTGGAAGGATGGAAGAAATACTATAAAGACAAAGACAGAGAAGTTCCATTGAAGATGCTTGTGAGGGACAGAACAAACACCCCATTTATGCAAAGAGGAGTGTGCAGAAGGGCAGGCACAGTTCATGGCATAGCTTGTGCAAGGCTCTGAGACGGGACAGAACAGAAATTCTATTGCATCGGATCCCTTGCTTGCAAAGGCACTCAGTACCATGATCTTCAGGCAAGTCTATTGCATCGGATCCCTTGCTTGCAAAGGCACTCAGCACCATGATCTTCAGGCAAGTCCTCTTTTGCCAACGCAGCTTCTTACTTTTTTCCTTTCCAAAAAGACAAAAATGAAAGTTTTTAGCAATAAGTTTTCCAGTAAGTCTAGGATATGGGTAGTTGATGGGGGGGGGCATATTTTGAAGCAGCAAAGGCCCAGTCCAATCTATAATTGGCCAAAGAGACAAATATAAAGACTAGAAAATGCAACTATCTTTTTAGTAAATGAGCTATGAAAAGGGCTGTGATCATATTTCAGAGGTGCCAGACACCAGTGGGCTTTCAGTAAACGCTTGTTGAATAAATGGCCTACCCTGTGCATATACTTCGCCACGATAACCTGTGCCAGGAATATTGTTAAAAATTCATTGGTTCTGTCACTCTCATTCGGTGACTCATCCTCTGTCCTTCTCACCCACGTAAAGAGACCAGAAATTTCCTGAGGCTAAGCTAGAAAACATATATTCTGCAATTTTTAATATTTAAAGAGCATTCCATGCTAGGAGTTCCATGCATGCCAAGTCAGTCCCTGTGCTCAGGCTCCAGCTCTGCCTTGCTGTCTTAGTCACAGAAGGGAGCTGTGAGGGCATCATCCTAGGTAGATATACTTTCAATCAAAGACAATATCTAAGTGCCTAACATGGTGAAAACCATAAGATCATTTTCAGTGTGTATATTTTAAAGTCCTATATGCATAAATTAATTTACCACAGCACTGCAGAGCTCTGATTATTCTTTAATTTATACAAATACACGCAATTAAAATGCAATTACAGTGCAATTAAAATGACACTATAATTAAAATGCAGACAGAAGATTTATAAATTTATAAGTGAATCCCTTTGATTTGCTTTTTGGTTCCATTAGTGCCATTTATGATGTATTGTTTGAAAAAAAAATCCTATTTTTGGTTCATAAGGCCACCCCATCAATCCATGCACCTTAGCATGTGAGACATCATTTAGACTCACAGGGTATGTCACATGCTGAATGTAGAGTCATAACTGGCCAAACAGAGCTCTGGACAAAGACATCACCCAGAGAACAGGGGGGTCAGGGTCTTCTGTACAACCAGGGAAGAATGACTTAAAAAATCTAGTTTTCTAGTATTACTTTAATGTTAGCAGGATATATTTATATATTTCTCTTCCTTGAGCTATGACACTTATTACAGTAATTTCTCTATAGAAGAAGACATTCTGTTAATAGAGACTGACCTGAGGCATCAACCATCTACCATAAACTTAAAAACAAGGGAAGAAAAACCACAAAGTTGACAGCTCTGCTGAAGAACTCTCTTAAAAATAGTAAAACATTCTTTATGGGGAAGAAGGCAGCACAGTACAAGCTGCAGCCAGCCTGATGGCATGCTATATACTCTAAAGGACTAGATTTGGATAATTATGGCTCATACAACATACATTGATTGAGCACATCTAGGCTCTGGATTTATGAATTAGTATGTGGTCCTAGTCCTCTGGGAAACCATAGTTAGGAGAAGAGAAGAGATGTGTAAAAAGCTATACAATGGGATACTTGTGGCAAGGCTTACACGTGCTTCAGAACATTAGTGATGAAGACTCTTCAGGCAGGAGAAGATGTTGAGCCATCTCCACTGTCCAGTGACTCTCACTCCCTAGGGGGCTTCGCTGCTGCCTTGGCAACTGAACACAAATGCACATCGCAGCTAAAGTTCAGAGATGCTAACCATCCTCACCCGGGGGAGTTCCCCATGCAAAGAATTGCCAGGACTGTCACAGGAATTTCAAAAGCTAACCATTGTGCTGGGCATGTCGAAAAATAAAACCTATGTCTATAGCTGGCTGTGTATAAGCTCAGCTCCTGGGAGGGAGGCTGGGCTGTAGAGTGAGACCCTGATTCAAAAGGGAATCAAAACCATGTTTATAATGGTCAGAATTAAGAGGCTGTCTCAGCTTTTGTATAACCCAGAAAGGACAAGGCTGTGTTCTTTGGGCTATATGTTTTCCAGGAATGTATCTACCTTAGAAAATACATTTCATTTTGTTCAGACTTTATATTTTTTACAAAAAAAAAAAACCTTACATTTTCATATTTTATAGACACAGGGCAGGAAAGCCAGTTCTGCTGCTGCTGATGTTTCTTCTCCTTCTCCTTCCTCTCCTTCTTTTATATTATATTTTTTCTTTTTTTCATTGAAAATAAGTTTTTCATACAGTAAATTCTGATCATGGTTTCCTCTTCTCTAACTTGTCTCAGATCTTCCCCTCTTCTCCATCTGTCCAACTCCATGTCCTTTTTCCCTCTCTTTCTTTAGAAAACAATAAGCAGGCCAGTCGTCAGAACCCTTGACCTACTCACAACTCCAGTGGAAGCCCCTACTCCACCAGAAGCCATGCCCAACACCAGAACCCCTGAACCCCTGCTCCAGCTGAGGATCCCCTGCTGGACTAGAGGGCACACTATCAGCCAGAACTCCAGCCCCAAACTTGGGCCCTACTACACCAGAGGTCACCCTGGCCATTAGAAGTTCAACACCCAACTTGGGTGAACCCTCTACTCAACCACAGGCCACCCCTGCCAGAAGACCAGAGAGGAAACAGAAACCAATGGACAAAACACCCATCCAACAAAGACAAACTCAGAAATTGGCACCTTGACCTATAATCACCCCAAACCCAGATACCTAAACACCACTGTAAGAACACAATCAACAACAGCCACGAAAATAATTCTCCACAGGAAGCCAGATATCCTANTCCAGCAAGCCCTGAACATTCCAACAAAGCTGAAGCACAAAAACAAGACATTAAAACCAACTTTAGGAAGATGATAGAGGTCCTTAAAGAGGAAATGAATAAACCCCTTGAGACAAACAAAAAATGCAGAAAATGAATAAATACCTTAAAGAAAGCCAAGAAAAAACAAACAGTTGAAGGAAATGAATAATACTATTTAAGACTTAAAAGTGGAACTAGAAGAAATTTAAACACACACACACACACACACACACACACACACACACTGAGGGAACTCTGGATATGGAAAATTTAGGTAAGTGAAAGGAACTAAAGAGGCAAGCATAACCAACAGAACACAAGAGATGGAAGAGAGAATCTCAGCATTGAAGATACAGGAGAAGAAATAGATACATTGGTCAAAGGAAATGTTAAATCTAAAAAATTGTGCCAGGAATTCTGGGACACTATGAAAAGACCAAATGTAAGACTAATAGGAATAGAAAAGGCCCAGCTCCAAGGTACAAAAAGTATTTTCAACAAAATCATAGAAGAAAATTTTCCTAACTTAAAGAAAGACATACCTATAATGGTACAAGAAGCATATAGAACACCAATAGATTGGATCAGAAAAGGAAGTTATCTAGCCACATAATAATCAAAATACTAAACATACAAAACAAAGAATATTAAAAGCTGTGAGGGGAAAAGGCCAACTAACATATAAAGGCAGACCTATTAGAATAACATCAACTTCTCAATGGAGACTAAAAACCAGAAGGGCCTGGACAGATATCCTGTAGACTCTAAGAGATCACAGATGCCAGCCCAGTCTACTATACCCAGCAAAACTTTCAATCACCGTATATGGAGGAAACAAGATATTTCAATACAAAGTTAAATTGAAATAGTATCTATCCACAAATCCAGCCCTACAGAGGGTCCTAGAAGGAAAACTCCAACCAAAGGAGGTTAACTACATCTATAAAAATAAATAATCTAAAAAAAATCCAAAAAATAAATAATCCAAACAAATAAATAATCTCACACCAGCAAAATTAAATGAAGGGACATATACTTACACTATCAACAACAATATAAACAGCAAAGTAACAGGAATTAGCAATCACTGGCCATTGATATCTCTCAATATCAATGGATTCAATTCCCCAATGAAAAGACACAGACTAACAGAATGGATGAAAAAACAGGATCCAACCTTCTGTTGCATACAAGAAACACACCTCAAGATCAAAGACGGACATTACCTCAGAGTAAAGGGTTAGAAAAAGATTTTCCAAGCAAATGGACCTAAGCAACAAGCAGGTATAGCCATTCTAATATCTAACAAAATAGACATCAAACCAAAATTAATCAAAAGAGATGGGGAAGTATACTTCATATTCATCAAAGGAAAAATTCATCAAGATAATCTTTCAGTTCTTAACATCTATGCTCCAAACACAAGGGTACCCCTATATGTAAAGGAAGCACTACTACAGCTTAAATCACATATTGACCCTCACACACTGATAATGAGAGACTTCAATATCAATACCCTACTCTCACCAATGGACAGGTCATCTAAACAAAAACTAAACAGGGAAATACTGGAGCTAACAGACTTTATGAACTAAATGGACCTAACAGATATATCTACAGAACATTTCACCCAAACATGAAAAATTACACCTTCTTCTCAGCATCTCACAGAACTTTCTCCAAAATTGACCACATACTGGTCACAAAGCAAGTCTCAGCAGATACAAGAAAATTAAAATAACCTCCTGCATCCTATCAGACTACCACAGATTTAAGCTAGATATCAACAACAACAGAAACAACAGGAAGACTACAAACTCATGGAAACTGAACAACTCTCTATTGACTGACTGCTGGGTCAAGGAAGAAATAAAGAAAGAAATTAAAGCCTTCCTAGAATTCAATGAAAATGAATGCACAGCATCCCCAAATATATGGGACACAATGAAAGTAGTGCTAAGAGGAAAGTTCATAGCAATAAGTGCCTACATAAAGAAATTGCAGAGATCTCATATTAGCAACTCAACAGCACACCTAAAAGCTCTAGAACAAAAAGAAGCAAACACATCTAGGAGGAGTAGACAGCAGGAAATAATCAAACTCAGGGCTGATCAGTAAAATAGAAATAAAGAGAACAATACAAAGAATCAATGAAACAAGGAGTTGGTTCTTTGAGAAAATCAACAAGATAGACAAACCCTTATCCAAACTAACTAAAAGACACAGAGAGAATATCCAAATTAACAAAATCAGAAATGAAAAGCAGGGCATAACAACAGATAATGAGGAAATCCAAGGAATCATTAGGTAACAATTTAAAAACCTATACTCTGCAAAATTGGAAAATCTAAAAGAAATGGATAATGTTCTCAATATATACCACTTACCAAAGTTAAATCAAGATCAGATAAACAATTTAAATAGACCTATAACCCCATACAGAAATAGAAGCAGTTATTGAAAGTCTCCCAATCAAAACAATTCCAGGGCCAGATTGTTTTAGTGCAGAATTCTACCAGACTTTTGAAGAAGAAGTAACACCAATACTCCCCAAATTATTCTACAAAACAGAAACTGAAAGAACATTGCCAAATTCTTTTATGAGGCCACAATTGCCTTGACACCCAAACCACACAAAGATTCAACAATGAAAGAGAATTACATACTAATTTCCTTCAAGAACATAGATGGAAAAATAATCCAAGAACACATCAAAAAGATTATCCACCATGATCAGTCAGGATTCATCCCAGAGATGCAGGGATGGTTAAACATACAAAAATCAGTCAATGTAATCAACTATATAAACAAACTGAAAGAAAAAAAGCCACATGATCAACTCATTAGATGCTGAAAAAGCCTTTGACAAAATCCAACACCCCTTCATGATAAAAGTCTTAGAGAGATTAGGGATAAAAGGAACATACCTAAACAGAATAAAGGCAATTTACTGCAAGCCTACAGCCAACATGAAATTGAATAGAAAGAAATTCAAAGTGATTCCACTAAAATCAGGAACAAGACAAGACTGTCCACTCTCTCCATATCTATTCAATACAGTACACGAAGTTCTAGAGCAATAAGACAACCAAGGAGACCAACGGGACACAAATTGGAAAGAAAGAGCTGGGTGGTGGTAGCACATGCCATTAATCCCAGCACTCAGGAAGCAGAGGCAAGTGGATCCTTACCAGCATGAGTTGTCATTTGTTTTATTGATCTTGAATATTCTGACTGGTATAAGATGAAATGTCAAAGGTTTTTTTATTTGCATTTCCATGATGACTAAAAATGTTGAATATTTCTTTAAATGTTTCTCGGATATTTATGTTTCATCTTTGAGAACTCTCTGTTTAGTTTTGTACCCTGTTTTTTACTTGGGTTATTTGAAGAGGTGTTTATCAAGGTGCAAGAAACATACACAACACCAAATAGACAGGACCAGAGAAGAAGTTCCCCATGACATATAACAATCAAAACACTAAATGTACAGAACAAAGAAAGAACATTAAAAGCTGCAAGGGGAAAAGACCAAGTAACATATAAAGGCAGGCCCATTAGAATAATATCTGACTTCTCGATGGAGACTCTAAAAGCCAGAAGGGCCTGGACAGATTTCTACAAACTATAAGAGACCACAGATGCCGGCCCAAACTATTACACCCCACAAAACTATAATCATAATAAAAAGAAAGAAAAACATTCCATGATAAAACCAAGTTTAAGCAGTATCTATCTACAAATAGAACTTTACAGAGACACAAGAAGGAAAACTTCAGTCTGATTTACTACACCCAGGAAAAAGAGATTTACTACACCCAGGAAAACACAAGGAATAAATAAGCCCAGACCAGTAAATCAAAAATGGGAGGAACCTGCACCATCACAGCAAAATAATGAAAGCAATAATCACCACTCATTGATAACTCTCAATATTAGTGGTCTTAATTCTCCAATAAAAAACATGGACTGATGGATTGGATTAGAAAATAGAATCCATCTTTCTGCTGCATCGAAGAAAGACACATTACCATTAAGAATAGACATCACCTCAGGTTAAAAGGATAGAAAAAAATAATCCAAGTAAACAGACCCAAGAAGCAAGCAAGTGTATTCATTTTCAGATATGACAAAAAACTTCAAATCAAGACAATTCTGAAGAGATAAGGAAGAAAACTATACACTCATCAAGGGAAAAATCCACCAAGAGGATATTGCAATTCTAAACATTTGTGTGTCAAACACAAGAACCTCCAAGTTCATATTAGAAAACAATTCTGTATGTGTCCTCTTGCATAAATACAAAAATTATATCTACAAAATCCTATTTTCAATTTCAGTGTCCTGAAATGGTAGTGAGACCAGAAACCAACTTCTAATTCACATGAGGCCCATACCCTAATTTAAAACAATTTATAATATTAAATTAGCATAATTATATTTTAAATTTTTATGTTTTTATTAAAATAATTATAAATATTTCCCAATTATATTTAATTCTACTGTTGGTAATGATTACACCCCATCTATACCTGTTTCTAATTTTATAACTAATCATTTAATTTGTCAAACAGTACATCTGTATTAGTCTTTCCATTACTTATAATCAATCTTTTTTAACCTTTTTATTTATACTTTGTGTTTTTCACATCATCCCACTCATTTCCCGTCCCTTCGTATCTACCCTCTACCCTTGCAACTTATCCCCTCCCCCAATAAAATAAAATAAAATTTAAGCGGAAGAAAATCTATTCATGGAAGCTGTAGTGTAACACAGTGAGTCACTCAGTAAACTCTTTTATCCATATATCTTTACTTCTAAGTGTTCGTTGCAAAGAGTCATTGGTCTGGTTCCAGGCCTCTGGTTTCTGCTCCACTATGGATGCTGGGCCCTCACTGGGACTCCTCTTGGATATCCTGTTGTTGCCCTGTGTCATGGAGATCCTACAGCTTTAGGTCTGCAGGATGTGCCCCTTCACGTGGTCCAGCAGATTGTAGATGGGGTGGATACTGGGGTTGGCCAATACATAATTCTGGTCCTGTACCTGGGTAATTGCAAGGTTGGTCAGCCTGTCAGCTCTCCCCTGTCCTCACCACCACGATGAGCTCTCCAGCGCTGCCCTGGCTAGTTCACCCCTTGCAGCCATGAGCAAGGGGCAGGACCAGTTCTCCTGCTTTGCTGCCCTCAGGGTTAGCTCCCCCACACCCGCACCATCAAGGCCAGCTCTTCTGTGTTGCCCAGACGAGGTGTAGGGACCACTCTCTCGAGTGGAGCAGCTGATGAGGAGCAGTTCTCCCGTTCTTATGACCTCAGAGCCAGCTCTCCCACCGCCACAGTGGGTGTGTGTGTGAGAGGGGAAAGCATCTCTCCCCGACCCACACCACCATGTCGCAGATGAGGGGCGGAGCCAGATCTCCCATGCTCATGTTCTCAGTTCACTCCCTCCCGTGTCAATAGGGTCAGCTCTGCTGTGCTGCCCAGGTGAGGTGCAGGGTCCAGCTACAGCTGATAAGGGGGAGGGCCAGCTCTCTCACCCACCACAGGTGGCAGGGGCAAGGGGAAGAGCATCTTTCCCTTTCCCTCACCACCATATGACAGACGAGGGTGTTATGGCTCGCTAGCCCATTCTTGCACCCTCCGGGCCAGCGCACCCACACCTCTGCCAACAGGGTCAGCTCTATTATGCTGCTCAGGCCAGGAGCAGGGCCCGCTCTCCTGAGGGCTGCAGCTGGTGAGGGGAAGGGACATCTCTCCCATTCTTATAACCCCAGAGCCAGCTCTCCCACCTGCCACAGGTGGCAAGGGGTAGGCAGAGGGGGAGGGCATCTCTCCCCTACCCACATCACCATATGACAGGGTGGAGACAGATCTCCCACGCTCATGTTCTTGGGATGGCTCACGGACCTTCTTCAATAGGGTTAGCTTTGCTGTGCTGCCCAGGTGAGGTGCAGGGCTCGCTTTCCCAAGTGTTGCAGGTGGTAAAGGGGAGAGTCAACTCTCTCACCAGCTGGAGGTGGTAGGGGTAGGGGATGTGCATCTTTCCTTTGCCCCCACCACAACATCACAGAGGAGGGAGGCAGTACCAGCTATGGCCCTCTCGTGCCCTCAGGGCTGGCTACTGGCTCCCCTGTCTACTCTCTCCTGTGCTGCCCAGGCGAGGTTCAGGGCCTGTTCTCCTGAGTGCTGCAGCCGATGAGGGATTGGGGCAGGTCCCTTACCTGCTGCAGATGTTGAGGGGCACCTGCACTCTATTATGCTGCCCAGGTGTGGTGTAGGACCCTCTCTCCTGAGTGCTTCAGCTGGTGAGAGGCAGGACCAGTTCTCCCTGGTGTTGCAGCCAGTGAGGGGTGGGGCCAACTCTGTACAGCTCTACCTTCTCTGCCTTCGGTGGTATCAGGAGCCATGGACATCAGCATAGACCGTGGCTACATCAGGGCCATGAACCCAGTCATGGGCCCCAGGAGCAGCCCAGGCCCAGACATCACCATGGCCCTAGATGGCAATCAAGCCTGCCACCCGCCACAGCCGGCTCCATACTGCATCCATATTAAAAACAGATGAAAGCACTTTCCTTCATTATTCTTCTTCAAAATTGTCCTAACTAGTCTGTCTTTTCACTCTTATGTTTCTGAATCAGACTGTCACAGTATCTGGAAAATCGGGATTAAATTTTTGTTTTAGTGTGTTGAACATATAGATATTAACTGGGGGAAAATTTACAACATCAAGTGTATTTATCTAGAAACATAATACAGTGCATTTATTTCGTTTCTTCTTTTTCTTTAATAAGTTATTTTCAGCTAGGTATGGTGGTACATGCCTTTGATTCCTGCACTGGGAGACAGAGAAGGCTGAGGCAGGCATATATATCTATGTGTGTTTGAGGCCAGCCTAGTCTACATGATTAGTTCCAGGCTGGCAAGGGCTATACAGTGAAATCCTACCTCAAAACAAACAAACAGAACAAAATAAGTTACTTTCTTTACAAAAATTCCACACAACTTCTGTTGTGTTTGTGTTTTCAAATTGCATTTCTCATTATTTGTTGCTGCGAAAGAATAACTTTCAATGTTACGATATCAACTAATCAAGAAATGTAACTTACTTAGTGATTTATTCTGGTATTTGTCAAATTTTATAAATTTTATAATGTGAAATTGTGTCCACATAATTCACAAATGATGACATATGCTGATCCAGCCTTTTCCTTCATTATTGTGCTGACCAGGACTTCTAGCACAGTGCTAACTATTAGAAAGAGCAGAAGATCATATTCTTACCCGTAATCTTTCCCTTTCAGGTATGATTCTTATTTCACATTCCTATTGTTTAATTTTCACATATTAATATTTAATATTCATCTCTATTTGAAAGTAACCCACATTATCCTATTTATATACTTATTACAATTTGATATCAAAGTTATATTAGCCTCAAAGATATTCAAAATCTCCCCACTTTGCATGTTGTATACTATAAATCCTAATTTGACTGTTTTCATAAAGGGGGGAAATGTCTTTTTTAATTGTAGTATAATAATGTTCTTAATTATTAATTGTTTTACTCTGCACAGCCTGGAATGCATTTTCTATCCTTTAATTTTAGCCACTTCCTATCAGTGTAGGTGACTCACATTTAGTTATTTCATAACTGGATTTTAAAAAACCCTCAACCAAGATTGCAACTAAACTGGTATATTTATGCTTGTTATAGTAAAACATTTCCTTTTATTGCCAACCCATGACTTTGAAATTTCTGTTAAACAACCTTTTGATTAAGTTCCTCTTTTATCCTTTCCAAACTTAATTATGTTTTATTCTTCAAATTGTTTTGAAAGCATCAGCTACGGTTATTTTTAATAATTACATTTAAGTTTTAAATTATATTAGACTTAGTTTTATGTATGTTCAACTTAACAAATTACAAAATCAATATTTCTTTATTCTTCCCAAACAAACAATGACAAATATTTTAGGTCTTATTTTTCCTTCAATCTTACATGCTATTTTTGCCCATTATTTAAACTCCATGTTAATTTTTAAGCCATGCCCTCAATTTATCTTTATTAGTCTTCCTGTTTTATATGATTGATGTTTACATCTATTCCTATTTTAACCAAACCCTTGGGTCACCATTGCTTCTCACTCAGGTTTAAGTTTCTCCTTGATGAAGCATCCACTCTAAGTCTTGTGGGGAGTGCTGTGAAGGAAAGACTCCATCTTGATTTTTAGTTTACATTATGTGTATGGACGTTTTGTTTGCGTGCATGTCTGTGCACCTCTGCCAACAGGGGCCAGAACAGAGCATTGGATCCGCTGGATTTGGAGCTACAGACAGTTGTGAGCTGCCATGTGGGTGCTGGGACTCAAACCTGGGTCCTCAGGAAGAGCAGCCAGTGCTCTTAACCACTGAGCCACCTCTCCAGCCCTCTATCTTAATTTTGGAAAAGCGTCTTTATTGTGCCCTCATTCTTCAGTGATAGATAGTTCAGCCTGGTAATTCTAGGTTATGCACATTTTCTCTCAGCATTTTATATTATCAGACTAGCTTCAGGTTCCAGTTGGTTCACATTGAACTCTCAGCTCCCTGTTTAATGGTCTCTTCATTTTGTTTCTTACGTAATCTTATTTGCTCTGTTGTTCAAGGTTTTGTTATAATATGTCTGCTTGTAGTTATTTGTGCTGTATTTATTTTATCTTGTATTCATGTGCTTCCAAATTATGTCCTTGCAGTGATACAAGAAATTCTCCTCTACTCTAAGTATTGCTTCTTCATTACTCTTTCTCTTTTTTTCCAGAACTCTTATTAGATTTGTGTTGGATCTTCTTATTCTAGCCTCATATTTCTAAATTTCTCTTTAATATTTTCCATTTGAAATTTCTTATCTCAGACATGTAGCTAACTCTATGTGATTTGCCTTCAGCTTCTCAGGAAATGTCCTTCGTAAATGGTATTTGGTGCTACCTAAAATCTTAGGGTCATAGAGGTACTAGTTCCAATATAATTTATATGAGCATTAATCTCTATGTCCATAGACTCCATGAGTTCTGGGAAAGTAATTCTCTCTTCTATCACTAACCTATGTTTAGTAATTCCTTAGCCAACACAGCTATACTAGAAAGAAACTCAAATTGCCCTAAGCAGTCTCCTAAGTCATCCAGTGTTCTTCCCATCTCTAGGACCACATAGCAATGATTTCTAAGAACTATATTTGATACATTTGTAAACATGGCTGGTCTTATCATGTAGCTAATTCTTTTATCAGTTTAATATTTTGTTTACATTTTTGTTATTCTTTTAAAGAGTGCTCACTTTAAAAGAAGATACACTTATTTGTATGTATGAGTATTTTGCCTGCGTGTACATATGGATACCACATGTGTATCTTGTACCCACAGAAGCCAGAAGAGGGCACTGGAACCCCTAGAACTGGAATTATAGATGGTTGTGAGCTGCCAAGTAGGTGTTGGGAACTGAATCCAGGTCCTCTACAAGAGCAATAAGTTCTCTTGACCACTGAGCCATCTCTCCAGCCTCAGAATGCTCACTTTTTAACAGATTTATTTTGTTATTTATTAATATATGTACATATACACACAGAGAGAGACAGAGACAGAGAGACAGAGACAGAGACAGGAGATGCAAGAAGAGGTTGAAGCACATGGAGCTGGAGTTAGAGGCAGTTAGTTATGAGTGGCTATGTGGGTGCTTGCTGCTGAGCTCAGGCCATCTAAATATCAGTAAATGCTCTTAACCACTGAGCCATCCCTCCAGTTCCCATTGTTGTGTTTTGAAATGTTCTTATTTTATCTTCACCACTGAGGCTTTCTATTATCTGGAACTTTCGGGAGTTTATTCTGTTTATCATTCCAGGTGGCTCTCATGAAATATTATTTCCTCGTATGTTTTACAATCTGGAGTTGTGAATTTATCTTCAAGAAGATTTGGTCTATGGAAATATTCTGCTACAGATGTAAAGGTATACTCCTCCAAAGTAGCTTTAAGATTGTTTCAGTTTAATATGTAAAACATACCATCAGCTCACAGCAATTTTTATTGAATTTATTGGCTACAGGGGGCTCAAACCATGTGGATATTATAATAGCAATCTTTGGGCCCCAGGTTCTTTGAGATTTTTCTTTCTTTCTTTCTTCTCTTCACTCACAGGCAGGAAATCTTCTTTATCATCCCCTTCTGCTAGTGTATAGAACATTTTTTAATTTGTTTTTTCATCAAATGTATAAGCTTTCAAAGCCCAGGCTTTATAGGAGAGTTTTCGGAAGGACCAGCCCGTATGTCCTTTTCTTTATAGGCACTAGAGCTGTGTAGCACTAGCTGCTACACAGCCTTCCCAACCTCCAGGGAAGGCTGTGTAGCAGCTAAGCCCTATACTTCTTTGATTTAAAGTTCTGTTGTTACCTCTGGGACCTAAAAGTGTCCATTTCTATAAACATAGCTAAGCATTTCTAAGACATTTTATTGCATTTTATCTAGCATACAGAGAATTTCAGATTGTTTCCTTTGCAAGGATTGCTGCTACCAGAACTTCTCAATTTTATTTCTTACATATAATTCTCTTTATACGCTAATATTATAATCTTAGTAAATTATGTAATTATAATAAATTTAATTGAAGTGAGCTGATTTAGAAATACACACACACACACAAACATCTGACTTATTGTAGAAACACAATTCAACTGGTAGCAGCAGATGTTTATGTCACATTAAAGTGTGCCCTACTAGCCAAGTGTGTATTATAGACTGTACACATCAAATTTCACAGAAATAATAGAGAACATTGTAAATCCAACAAGGAGGTTAAAGGGAAATTAATAAGAGAGTGTCTGTGAGAGCTTTTAGGAACTGGAGTATAAATTATTGAGAAATGAATCTAGAGAAACATCTTAGGCTGATGCTCTGAAAATATGAAGTCTTTCTGAGAAATTTGTTCTTGATCTTCAGAAAATGATGGGGGAGAGTATACCAAAGTATGCATGTAAAGAGAAGAAGCATGTGCAGTTCTGTGTGTAGCTTTTTGGGGATGCAGACATTCGCACTACTACTATAGTATCTGTGAAGGTTCCCGATACAAGCTAGAAGTCAGTGTAGAGGGATGAATGTCCTAACATTTATGACTATAAGACCTTAGCTGCCTCAAGGTTAGAGAAGAGATTCTTTAGTGGAATGCTCATCCCACTCTTTTGGCTAATGCTTTGGTGAGCATTTTCACCATTTGTTGGACCCCAGCTACACCCTTTTCAGAGAGGTCTGACGCAGCCAGCAACTGTAATGTGGGGTAAGGGAAGATCTTGTTACAAATTGATTTATTCTCTATGTACCATACTCCTGGCAATAGGGCCGCCTCCCTCTATTTGTCATTGTGCTTTCTTTAGAGTTCTTCTTACCACTTCATTATGGTCTAAGCATAAAGTATCCCCTACCAGCTCATATGTTCAAAGACATGGTCCTCATCTGGTGGTGCTATTATGGGAAGTGATGGAGCCTTTGGAGGTAGAGTCTGCCTGAAGGAAGTAAATCACTGAGGGGTTTTGGACTTAAAGGTCATAGCCAGGAACCACTTCTAGCCTAATTTCTCACTCTGTTGTCTGATCTGCCAAGATGTGAACAAGCAGCTTCACACTCCTGCTGCCACAGCCTCAAATCACTCCTGCTGCTGTGCCTTCTCCTCATGAGGGACTTTACCCTTAGACTATGAGGCAAGATAATTCTTTCTGGTTGTGGTGATTTGTAAGTTCCACTCCAAAGGGAGTGGAACTATTAGGAAATGTGGCTTTGTTGGAGTAGGTATGGCCTTCTTAGAGGAAGTGTGTCACTGTGAGGGTGGGCTTTGAGGTCTTGTAGATGCTCAAGCCATGCCGAGTGTCTCAGACTACTTCCTGTTGCCTGCAAGTCAGATGTAAGGACTCTCAGCTCCAGCACCTTGTCTGCCTACATTCTGCCATGTCCCACCATGATGATAATGAACTAAATGTCTGAAACTGTAAGCAAGCTACCACCGCAATTAAATATTTTCCTTTATAAGAGTTGCTGTGGTCATGGTGTCTCTTCACAGCAGTCCTTAACTTACTCTTTATGAGTTATTTGATCACAGCAATGAGAAGAATGATTAATACACCCTTGGCGTTATTCCATTCATAGTTAATTATTTGTTTTATATATGCATATATGTGCACTTGCACACCTGTGCACATGTGCGTATGCATGTGTGTGTGTGTGTGTGT
>LZPO01018846.1:0-19567 GCA_001675575.1 Neotoma lepida | reverse complement strand
ACACACACACACACACACACACACACACACACACACTGAATAAATAAATAGATGTAATAAAATATTTAAAATGATGCATGAACAAATGAATATGTTCTAGCTACTTATATAGCAAGACATAAGCTTTGACATAAAACCTCTACCCCCAAATTATTGACCACTGTTTTAAAACACCCAAAGTCTTAAGGCAAAAGCATTAAATAAGCATGGAATATTATAGTAATTTGATGGCTATAGAATGTTAGTTTTCAAATGTCAACCTAAGTTGCCAAGGGATGTAAGTTCTAAGTGTCTTTTCCATTCCAGACTATATTGATACCAGGAACTTCATTCACCAGATGGAGTTATTTGTTGTTTCACAGTGTTATTGTAACAATGGGCTAGTTAACAAAAATAATATAATGACAGTATGAACAATAATCAATGTCACCCTTTTCTCTATTTTGCAGAGATCCTCTAGATAGAGGCATGAAAGGCAGTTTATTTCTGAGTCAGGCAAAGAATTCATCATAGTTATGGATAGTTCAAGTCAAATAAAAATGTGCCATCCGTGGGAACTGGTGAAATCCATGTTGATAGCTACTGCTAGGCAAGGCAGAGGAGAAACGAGTATTCCAGCAAAGATACATGACTGTGTTCTTTCACCAGTACAAAAATGAGAGAGAGCTGATTTAGCTACTTAGAATGACAACTTGGAGAGCTTTTGGTGATTTATTTGACAGGGATGAGGAGAGCAGACTCCCCTCCTCAGAAAATTGGCTCCTCGACTGCAACCACTCAATAACTTCCCAGTTGAAGATGCATTTTCCCCCTTGCCTACATGTACCTGACTCATATTTTATTATTTGCTATTAGAAAATGCTATTTAATTCCATCCATGGCTTGGTGACCTTTGTGTGGCTTCCCCATTTAGGAAATTTACAAGTAAATCACCAAAAAGTATGTACACACACACTTATAAAATATACATGCACTTGTAAGTGAAAACGCATCAAATGGGAAAAAAAAGGACACTGTGCATTGTAAACGCTGGGCATATGTGCATAAGAGGTGGGAGGCAGGTGTTTGGGAAATCTTCACACATCCCAATATTTTTCTAATGGCTTCTATTTCCAGTGCAAGGGAGAATATAGAAAACATTAGCCACTGTGGCATGCTCTGCACAGTGACATGTAGCTGGCAACATGTTGAGTGGGATCCCCCTTTTCCCTCGAACAAAGAAATAGGGTGAGTTTATTAACAAATAAATGCCATTTCCATCCTGCAGTGTTAGCTGTGCGGCTGGGATCCCTGAGGTACAGAGGCAGTCAAAGCAAACAGCTGTGCCACCTACTTGCAACAGTTGTACGCCCACCACACAGCACCAAGGGGAGGAGTAGGTCAAAGAGAGCCATAAAGAGGCTGGGGAACCTGGCTTCACTGCTCCCTGCTAGCCCAAGGGGAATCCAGCCCTTTGGAGGGTAGGTATTGTGTGTGCAGCTCAGAGCTTTGAGCATTCTCTTGCACTTGTCTCTTATTAACCACCTACTGCATTTTTATATTCCACATTCACATCTACCAAAACAGTGTTTAGTAAATTACCAGAATGCTGAATAAAAAGCATGTCAACCAATCTCACAGGCGGTTGAAGATGGTCCTGAGGAGGGGGTGGCAGAAGCTGTTGCCCTGGTAGACATGGATGTTTCAACCAATTACGTGCCTCTGTTGCCTCTGGGAAAGAGGAGGAGCTTTGGTCAAGCTATTATTGGGGTGTCTTTGTGAAGCCTCTGGGTTGCCCCATACCCATGGCAACCAGGGATATAGTGGGAGGACACAGACAGAAAGAACCCGGCTTTTCAAATGTGTAAGGTCAAAAGAGCTCAACTGTCTTGTCACCAGCTGCCCTATTGTCCTGGGAGAGGCAGTGGAATCTACCACCTTTGTATGCCAGTGGTGACTGTGTCACATTCTGTCAACTCAATCACACAAGTTTGAGCTTTCTCCCTTCTATAACACTCCCCTACATTAATATATGGCCCCACTCTCTCATCTGCTTTATTTACTTTTGTGACATTTTCCCACACTGCTCTCTAATATTGGTACCCTTCAGGAGTCTATACTGGTTCCTCTTCTCATTTTATACACTATTCTTGGACAGTTCCCTTTACTCATATGAATTACATTAACATCTTTAGGCTAAGGGTTCCAGGTTCTAATTCCCTACCCCTGGGTTGCTCCTCATTTCTGTCCTTCTCATGGTTCTGCCCATATATCCTGGCCTTTATTTTCCATGCATTTGAACCAATGTCCCCCATCCTAGGCAACTAGCCAAAGTAGTNCTGCTCTACTTCATTAAATTTATCACAACCACANTAATCATTTCCATATCATCTTAGGCATCATCACTGCCCAGAGAATGATACTGCTGTGTCCAGGCTAGACCATGCGCTGAGTAGCTGCTGACCACTCCTGTCCTGAGCCAGCTCTATCCACGTGCAAGCTCCAACTGCTTCTTTATTTTGACTTCTGCTGAAATCCCTGCATGTTCCTCAGCCAAGCCAGCTTCTCTCAGTTATGGCAGTAGGCTTGTCAAGATTGCCAAAGACTTAATTCTTGTTCACATCAGAGCCTGAAGTGGGTCATGTGACTATCCTTGACAGAACTCTTTAAGATGTAAAAACAAGAACCAAATGGCTTCTAGTCTGCAATTGCATCTCCTCAAATATGTTATCTAATGTTACCAAAGCAGGAACGTAAAAGCTTGGAGATTTGTGTTCTGTTAATGGCCTCAGACCGAAAGGGACACAGAATTCTATTTAAGATCCAAGCCATTGTCTAGAATTGGCCACATAACCCCACTTAATCTGCCCTGGAGCTAGGAAAGACAAGAGACATGAATATCTGATGAGCACTAATTAATATTACTTCATGATTCTTTCAGGAAGCTAAACATTATCTCTAGGGTTGGAAAGATAGAACAACTTAAGGCTGATCTAAGTGTCACAGACATGGGCATCGACTAAGAGGAGCAGCTGGGCAAACAAAACAAAAAGTTTGATCAGCTGCGTTGGGCTCACACCTAGGAAAATTTACAAGCCTAGCTCACAAATAGAGGCTGCTTTGGTAGCAGGTTCCCTGAAAATGAGATGNAGGTGTCCTTATTTTTAGGGTGAGGCTGAGTAATTAATGGCTGCCCAGGAAACTGGCAGAAAACATACAGACATTCTGAAAAATTCATTAAAACACACACACTTAAAAACACCAGGATGGCTGTGACTCTTTTCCCGCTTGTGATGTAATTAAATAAAGCTCTATCTAACGATTTTACTTGTATGCATTAGGGACTCCAACCAGGCCTCTCTTTCTCCCAAGACTTCACTATGCCCTTATCTGTTTGTACTAATTGAGTTTTCTCATACTGCCACATGGGCAGCGGCTATAGAAGATCTGATATGCCTGTGGATGATGCTGGGTTCCTAAAGATCTCCAAGTGACCTCAAATCTTTAGGAACTCAGATCCATACTGGAGACAGGAAAATCTTGTGCCTTCAAATTATGTGATCCTGTCGAGGAGGGGAATTAAAATCTTCAAAAGCTCATAAGTGCTAGATAAATGAGCAGATAAGCTTGGAAGGGTTGCAACACATGCCACCAAGCTCCTCCTGGTTACAATCTCAGCTGCTTCTCAAATGAGAACTAGCAGAGAATCACTGGGCAAAGCCAGGCCTCTTGGAACAGACCTGTAATCCCAGATAGTCAGGAGGCTGAGACAAGAGGAGAGCATATTCATATCCTACTTGGGTTATATAATGAGTTCCAGAGCATTCAAGTGCCTCAAACAACAACATAAAAAAGTGAATGGGGGAGAGATTGCTGAGCGGTTAAGAGAACTTTTCAGTTCCCAGAACCCATAAAAAGCAGCTTACAACTGATAGTTCCAGGGGATCTGATGCCCTCTCTTAGCCTCTAAGAACACCTGAACAAACATGAAATACCAAAGATATACTCAGGCATATATACATACTCATAAAATAATAAATAAGTAACCTTAAAAAAAGACAGCTGGAGAGATGGTTTAGTGGTTTAGAGTACTTGCTACTCTTGCAGAGGACCTGAGTTGGGTTTCCAGCACCAGTGGTGGCTTATATCTGCCTATGACTCCAGTTTCAAAAGACGCTCATCATCTACCTCTGGCTTCCACATACACACATTTATAAACCTACTAACAAGTACATATAACACACACATACACACATGCACACAAGATGGCTGTAGACAGAGCTCATTGGTAGAGCACCAGCCTAACATGCAAGCAGTTCTAGGTTCCGTTTCCAGTACTGGAGGAAGGCATAAGCACCTGGAGGGCTTGCTAATGCACAGATTTCGGAGCTCCACCACACAGTGCCTCAGAGGTTCCCAGGTGACACTGCTGTTGCTGCTGCTGCTCCAGAGACCACACCTCAAGAAGAAGGGGGCCTCCCAGTATTGTCAGATCTCCAAGAGAAATTGGAAATGTGGATTTTAATGTGAAATACCTCAATTTAAAAAAATCTTGGCAACAAATTTAAAATTATTTTTAGGACAAAGACAAACCAGTTCTGATAAAAAAAAATGCTGCATGGACACAAAGAGATGGTGACACACCCTTGGAAGAGAACAAAGCCCCCTTAGTTAATACCCACAGTGTTGGGGAAATTCATCAGCCAGGTAGGTAAATCACAATAGCTCATAACAGATGAGCAGATATTAAAGGTCTCTCACACCACCTCCCTACTCATCAGGTGATCCCACTCTGTCCCTTGTCACCAGAAAAGCTCATTTGTGTGAGAGTCAACCAAGCCCTTCTAGTAACATTTCCCAAAGGTGTAGATTTCATTCTGCTCAATATTTAAAGCAGCAACTCGAACATTGTGTCTAGAGCAGTGCACGCTTGTTTTCAAAGCTTCCATGCATTTACACAAACCTGGTCCAGCACCTTCAATGCACAGGACACCATGCTGGGTACTGGTGATAGTCTATCTTACCCAGTTTCCATGACATCCAGACTTGGGAAGGGAAGAGAGCATGGAGCAGAGAGGAGAAATGGGAGCAGACACAACTCTAAACTCTTTTATGCACATTAAAGAACTCATTTGAGGCATTCTCCTAAGAAATAAAATGTTTAACTTGATCATTCATACAGACAATGATAGCCAATGTCTGTCCTGTTTCTGCACTTGGATTCTCTACCCCACTCTAACTTCTTCATTTGATTAAGCTTTTGGGCCAAGCTATCCAAGAGGAGTTATTTCCAATACAGAGAAACCTGCCTACAATTTGACTATTCTAACCAGACAGTTATTTTATTCCATTTGGAAGGCAAAGAACGCAAACTTGTGGCAGGCACCTTTAACTTGATGCTGTCCTGATATGTATGGACACCCTTGCTTTAGGCAGGAAATTCAAACACATGGTGATGAAAATATGCCTTCTAGACTGTTGCCTTCATGCATGGTCCAGGATTACCTTGGCATAGATTTCTAGTTCTCAGGACCCAAAGCCGATTTGGATGGCTCTCCTAGCAATCTATTTCTAAATTCTGTCTATTTCTGTATCTAACTCAGAGGGGGAAATACCATGATAAATATCCAAGGACATTCTGCAGCAAACGTGTTTTAACAAGTAGAAAAGCCGTCTGGTTGTTAAAAACAGATCTTATTAATCCCATCTGAATTACAGAGTCCTAAGTTATATTACTGTTTTACCCATTAAAATACCTAACTTCTATATAGTGTAAGTTCTCATCTATTCTTTCCAGGAGATAAAACAAAGACATAAATGTGACTCTTGTAAGACTGTGGAGTTTACAATCACAGTAGATGTCCTTATTGCCTACACCTCAATATTACTAGTTTCAGAGACATCTAGTCTCCATTGAAGAAACACTTCAGTCAAGTCTTCAAAGGCTCTGAGGGTGAGATCTTTAGAGCCAAGGCAGGTGAATTAATGAAAGGAAGCAGACTTGGTTCATGAAGAGCCAAGGTCCGTGAACACCGAGGACAGACAGACAGATGGCTGGCCCGTTTGCAGATGTAGTTANCCCTCTTTCCAGCCCTCCCTCCTGTACCTCGGGCAGATACTCATCCACGAATTACTTTAGGGGATGTGTCTCCAATCTAAAGAAGAACCCAGAAAGGGCCACACTAGAAAGGGAGTTCCTGGGCTTAGGGAAGAGATTCTTTGAGCCACTCTTTCTGTTCTGATTGTGTTCAATTTGGAGGAGAAACAAAAAAAGCATCTATTGTTATCAAAGGGCATCTAGGGAGAAAAATCATAATTTGTAATGAATCTTTAACCTATTTAAAGTAAGATGGACTCCCTGTGTGAGAGCCGAGCCTTTGTGTCTCCGCTCTAATTAGTCCCTCTACAGCCAGAGACTGGCTTTACCTAGGGCAGAGCTGGTTCTCACCCGCTGCCTGTTTGATCACCGTAGTGCACGATGCCTCCTAGAATTTGCTTCCCCCAAATGATGAAAGGGTGTTGTTTTTGGCATGCCTCCAGTTGTCTCCTTGCTCTGCATCAGTTCCCCCCTGCTTCCCTCCAAGCTCCTACCCCATCTTTTGTGTTTGATGAGTCAGCTTGAATCCATGCTCCTTCCACCCAATTCTGCTGCAACAGCTCCACCTTCTCAGGTGCAGAATTCAGTTCAGGAAAGAACATTCTGACAGTATGTCAAGTGCAGAATTCAAACACATTATGAAGACAACATATCAGTGGGTCATTTTCAAAATATTACAATATAAAGGTACACATTCTCCTTCAACTTAGCAATTCTGCTTCTAAGGAGCTATCCTCTGCGCATATATATATATATATATATATAATGTTCATATTATATATTGTAGCATTTTAACAATACCAAAATTGGAAAGAGGCCAACTGCTGATTCCCTTAGGGAGCCTTTAGATGAGCTTTGTTCCTGCTCTACCATATAAAATAGTTCCATCATTAAAAAGCCCAGGACAGGCCTGGAGAAATGGCTCAGGGTATAAAGTGCCTGCTGTGCAAGTATGGGGATCTGAGTTTGGATCCCCAGCACCCACATAAAAAACTTGGCATGGAATGTATACCTTAACTCCAGTGTTGAAAGGCAGAGACAGCAGGTCCCAGGACTCACTGGCCAACCAGCCTAATGGAAACAAGAAAGGATCTGTGAGAGACACTGTTTCAACAAGTAAGGTGAAGAAATGACTGAGAAAGACATCCTACATGTCAACCCCGCACCCTTGTGGGCAAGTACAGCTGTGCA
This sequence comes from Neotoma lepida, assembly GCA_001675575.1. Taxonomy (NCBI): domain Eukaryota; kingdom Metazoa; phylum Chordata; class Mammalia; order Rodentia; family Cricetidae; genus Neotoma; species Neotoma lepida. The sequence continues at coordinate 12,300 of LZPO01018846.1, read as the reverse complement.
CAGGCACACAGCAAATAACACACACACACACACACACACACACACACACACACACACACACACATGCCAGGGGCAAAGCTCTGTGAAGTGTCTCTAGTCTTCAGTGATGAGGGCTGGCAACAATGGGACCATGTAGTTGTAGAACCTCCATGAGACCACAGAGAAAAAACCCTGGTCAATATCTTCTGGGCGAAAGAACAAAGGGATGGCGGTGAGGCGCTTGCACTAACCTTTTTCATTAGTTGAATTTTTGAAGTATGTTTGTGAGATATTCTCACCAAAGCTAATCAATTAATTGATAATCAATCAATGAGCATGGTCCTCATGGAGCAACACCGGAACCAAGGCTTTCCACACTGCAGTGGAGCTGAGCCCTCACTGCAGTGTGGTCCTCTGCATTCCCTTTGAAGTGTTTCTGCTGAAATCCTTCAAATGATGGCAACACAAGGGTATTAAGGATACTGGCAAGTGCCAGTAAATGTCTGGCAAGCTAAGAGAACAAAATGAAAAGTCCAGAGTCTCCTACAACCCAAGGCCTGAGACAGTGTGCTGATTCCAGGTGTAGTCCCAAGAGGGGGAGAGAAGAGGAGAGTGAGGCTGGCAACACAGAGGAGTCCCTCCTTGAAGGGATCTATTGCTGGATAAATCACAGCTTCAGTAGAAGCTGCCTGGCCCCTTAGGGTGTGTAGCCATTATGTAATCTTCTACCACTCACCCAGGACCCTGGTGACAGAAGAGCCTGCTACCATCACTACTTTTCCTAAAAAGGTAAGGAGAATAGTTTTCTGATTATCTTTAGCACTGGCAGGTCAATTTTCTATTTCTCCAACTGACTAACTTCAGGTGTTTTCACCCAGAGGCAAGAATCCTAAAGATAGCAGGCTGCTCTCAACCTTCTTCAGAAGACCTTGAAAATTCACAATTGAGTCATTCAGCCAGATGTTCAGATCGCATGACCTCATGATGAACTCCTCAGCAATAGTGTTTACAGGATGATTATTTACCTCAGTGTTATTACTTATGCTCATTCTTGCCTATGGAATAACGAACATTCTGGCAGTTTGCATAGAATTTTATGAGAAATTTATTGTTGTCAGCTGAAAGTTACTAAAATCCCATGGCTTCCAAGAAACCCACCCCTCCTACTCTATTAAAAGAAAATGAGAATTTTTGGGAGTGTGATCACTAGGCAGAGAGCTCAGGGTTTCCTGCACCTTTGGGAGATTTGGTCAGATTAATACTCAAAACAAAATCTTTTCCTTCTGGGCACTAATTTCTTTCCAGTAGAGGCAAAGTGCTCCAAGGTATTTGAATCACATACGGGCCATGGTTTGAACAGTCAAGATATCCCATAATATGGTGCAGTAAATCACAGAAAACATATATCCCTCTTAGCTGCCCTATTACTCTTACAGTTTAAAAACTGAACCGTTTATTTAACAATTATTTTTAAACAGTCACTTATCATTAATTGCTATAACTAAAACTATCCAAGAGTTAGAACATTATTTAAAGAAAATCACTCCTACGCATGATTATCTGAATAACTGATGCGATTTCTCACATCTTTGGAACCTGGACCTTGAGCTGAATCATTTTGCCCGAGTCTCTGGTCTAGATGTCTTTCCTGAGGCTTTTACAGACTATGCCACCTAGGTGACCTGCAGTAGAAGGACCACAGAGAAGAGGTGCTATATGTAGACTTCCAGGCTCTGGCTTCAGGTATCCCGATTCAGAGGGTGCAGGATGGGGAAAGGATGCCTGATTTTAGCAACTTTTCTCATGTTCGAATGCTCACTAAAATTGAAAAGATACTACCCGAGGCTTGTCCGTGTCTTTAGTGGGATAGTTAGTTTTGTGAACAGTTTACATCAAAAAGTCTTTTCACATCAACATTGCTACCTAAAGAAAACCTGAACAAGGACACTGCCAATACACATGCTAATGAAGAGGAGGAAATCTCATTGGGCCTCAACCCAGACAAAGAACTGCAAGTGACTAAGGAATGCTGAGACTGAGAGAATAGTCAGCCCCCATTTGGTAATCCAATACCAAGCGGTCAGACCTGCAATCTTATACTACATACAAGCAGCATTATACAGACCGAACAGTTGTATTTATGTATCTAGGCATACATATACATACATATAAAGAATTAAACAAATGGAGGCCATAAATTTGAGAAAGAACAAGTAGAGGTGCATAGGAAGGGTTGGAGGGAGGAAAGAAAAAGGTGAAATGATGTGATTACATTTTAATTAAAAATATGTTTTAATTCCTTGCTATTGTCTTCCATTTAGACTTTGGTCTATATTATATAAACTTTGCAAGATTAATTTTTTCTTTAAATTTATTTACTTAGGATACAAAACAATTAGCTTCATTACAACATTTTCATACATGTATATTATTATACTTTGTACATTCATTCTCCCATGGCAAGATTAATTTTTAATTGACTGCTAAAAAGTTAACAAGTTATTGAGGGATGAAAACAATATATTTTTAAGAACTAATTTTTTTGTTTCTCCCCCAGTCTAAGTGGGAAGAAAAAACATGGATCATTCTAGTAATACTATAATAATTAATTTGAAATAGTCTTTCCAACTAGTTCCTTTGTAATTCTTCCTATGCAGCAAGAATGTTTTATGTACTAGGAATTATCTTGTACTTTGTGGAAACTATTTTGGATCAATTATTTGTTTATCATTTTTTTCTTTATTTATTTAATCTTTTTAGAGACAAGGTCTCACTATGTAGCCCTGGGTCACCTGGAACTCATTACGTAGACCAGGCTGGCCTTAAACTCACAAAGATCTGCCTGCCTCGTCCACCCCCAGAGTGCTTAGATTAAAGATATGAGTCACCATGCCTGGCTAAATCATTTAATTTTTCTCAGTTGGCTTAAAAAAAAACTACATGGAGCTTTCCTATGAATGTATATATATATATATATATATATATAGTTTATATATGTGATTAATATATATGACTATAATATTATACACATTACTAATGATAATACGATCATGAACTTAGATCATAAGAGATCAAAATCAATTATACATCATACTTCCCTAGGGAACTCATACCCCAAACTAACTATTCTGAAGTTCAAAAATACATATTTTGATAATCTTTTTTGTGGTTCAGAAACATTATGATTTGAAGATATATTTCTATCCTATTCCAAAAACATAGTGCTAAAATCTCCATGTGATGAATTCATAACAAGATAATTTATAATGCTTTTTCCAGTAAGAAGTTTTGGCTCCCATAACCATCCCAGAATGCAGATATAGAAAGTTATAGAAAACAAAGGGTCTATGGCCCAAGATTTCAAACAAAATTTTAACACACTCTTCACATATTAAATTTGCATTCCACCAAGAGTAAGAAGCACAAGGAAGCCACTATTCCCTAGCACTCCATCCTTAAGTGTGACAGCATCCTCCCCACTCTCAGGGTACCAGCTCTGTTCATGGATTTTGTAACTGAACCACCTGGATCCAAATCCCTACAGTCTCTCACCAGTTACTTTTCTCACAGTTGTAACAAAATCCCTGACAAAGACAACTTAAAGAATGAGGGTTTATTTTTGGATCATAGCTTGAGGAGATAAAGTCCATCATGGTGGCAGGAGTGTAAGGTGGTTAGCCACGTGGCATCCACAGACAGACAGTAGGGAGCTGAACTCTGGTGTTCTTTGGGCTTTCGTGCTCCTTTCTTCCCCTTTATTCAGTCCAAGAATCCATGCCATGTTTAGAATCGGTCTTCATTAGTCTGGAAATGCCCTTGTGCCTAGAGGTGTGCCTCCTAGGTGACTCTAAAACCTAGCCAGATTGGCAATGAGCAATAACCCCCACATCTACTTTGCCAGTTAAATTGAGAGCATGTTCAAACATTCTCATCCCACTTCCCTGACTGAAAAATACAAATGTTGGTCTTAGAATTTGTTTGTAACACAAATCTTAAAAGGTCTTATAATAAAAAACCCAGAGCCAGATATTGGGGTAAAAGCTGAAAGATCAGAGAACCAGAACAGTCAGCCACTGGCTTACCTCTCCGAAATCCTCAGCCTCAAGAGAGAGTGATTTCTTATTTCCTCATGCCTTATATACCTTTTTGTGTCCTGCTATATTACTTCCTGGGATTAAAGGCATGTGTCACCACTGCCTGGTTCTGTTTCTCTCATGTAGCCCAGTGTGGCCTTGAACTCATAGAGATCCAGATAGATCTCTGCCCGAGTGATAGGATTGAAGGTATGTGCCACCACTGCCTGACCTCTATGTCTAATTTAGTGGCTGGCTCTGTCCTCTGATTCCCAGGTAAACTTTATTGGAGTATACAATATATCACCACACTTGTTAGGAAGTCTCTGGTGAGCAGGACCAGAAAACCCAATGATGAAGGGGCAGGGTTGGCCAAAAACCTGAAAGTAGCTTTGACTTTAATTGAGCCTTAACATTGCTGCTCAATGAAATCCACAAAGTTTCAATTTATCTATTTTTCTTTATTAGGTTCTTTGTTGCTGCATTTGCCCACGTGTGACTTCCACTAAGCAGCTTCCACACTCATATTATCATGTGAGTATTATCTCTACAAAACCACCATAGAAGACCTGGAATCTCCCCAGAAAATTCATCTGACATCTAATTATTCCAAACTAGGTCACATGATCATCCCTGAACTAAACACTATTTCCAGGGGAATGAGCTCGGCTTAAGTATANTGGTGCCCATCTCTATGGATGTGCATAGGAACCATTTCCCCCATAGTTCTGGGAATATCCATGGGGAGGAAAGAAAATCTGGATATTATTATGGACAGGAAGGGAGAGAACATCTGGGTGGCCTAAATCAAGAAGAACTCACTAACCTTCCACACAGGGATTTGAAGGTTACATGAAGTAATCTACATAAAACATTGATGACTGGCACGTGGTAAACACTCAGTAAAAGTTTATTGTGATTATTACTATTATTAGTACTACTGTCAGTGTCGATTAATTAACCCAATGCATGACAATGTTATTAAAGCCTAATATTACCCAGAGACTCTGGGCATCTGCTTCTCATTTGTGGAACTGAAAGAAGAGATGTTATGCTTAAACTCCATTGAAAATGCTTTTCTTAGCCTCATGTGGTTAAGAGTGAATTGCACGGCATGACAAGGTTTGATAAAGCTTGGAAAAACCCATTGCTTTGCTTCACCCATAAAGTTATATTTTACCATAGAGGACACCTTTCTGGCACCACTAGACATTCCATTAAGGATTTTCATCTGTCACATTATATTCCAGCACTACCATGGAAACAGGACCTGTACAATGAGTACCTGTGTTGTCTTTAAATTCCATTCTTATAGGCAGAGAATGTTAAGTGTCAAATATTTCACCTCTGAGAAGCACGGCCATTGATAACACTCAGACAACTGCACGTTAACACTGTAGTAGGGAGGATGGAGCTATAATCTGGTGAAGGGAGTAAACAAGGGGTCAAATTAGACAAGTTGTGAACTCTTGTTCCAACATTCTGGTTAGGCAGGTTGGTCCACTGACACCCAAGCAAATCTGCAACTGTACCAAAACCAAAGCTATGGCCAGTGTAGACCTACTTCTTCTGAAGAGGGATGGCTGGCAGGTAAAGTGTGACAACCATAACTAGCAACAGAGCCTCCACATTCCATCAGTCATTTGCTTAGTTGAAAAGGTGATGAGGCCTAAAGGGAACTAATCCCTGCAGCTTTGGTGGCACCCAAGCCTGCTTTGCAATTTTCACAGAAATCTGTCCTGCAGGATTCTAGTCAAACCGTCAGTGATAGACAACAGCAGTCTAGGGCAAGTGTGCCTTATTCACCTGTCTCTGGTAAGGTTGGGTTTCTGTCNTAAGACAGGTTCTCTTTACAGATGGACACAAAGGAACAATATGTAGTCTGCACTTACTCCATTGAACTAAATAAAGTTGGAAAGAAACATTAAAAAATCATATTCTTTTCACTGAAAATAGAAGACTGCAAATATCAATAAAAGGAAAAGAAAAGAAGAGGCATTAATTCTCAGCCCCAATTTAATTTTAATATGTAGTATTCCAAAGGTGGCTATATGGTGGAAAAAAAATGATTACATTATCTGGATGACAATGAATGAAGGACCCCAGAGAAGGCAATGGAGTAGAACTCCTGCTTGAAATTAGCTAACAGCATTCTGTGCTTAGGAGAAAGGAAAGCCCTCTGTGAGCAATTGATGGTTTCTTAGATCACGGATCACTGATTGTGTAGGTCTGTAAACAGTGTCTTTTGGTCTGGTCTAAATTATCCAGCCCAGGTTTCCCCGGGCAAATTAGAAACATATAAACCATAAAAATCAAATGACTACCGGCAAACACATGTCAATGTGTCCTTACAATGAAAAACCAAAGTATTCTCCACATATGTTCTTTAAATACCACATTAAACCCCTCCTATTCCAGTCAGAAGGAAAGGCTCAGGGAACAATGGTGTTAGTGTTGCCTTCATTCATCCTCTTTCTCTCGATATCTGTCTTTTTTTTTTCTTCTTAGCCTCAAAGGTTAATTCAACCTATCTCAAGCATTTAGTACCACACCCTGGGGACTAATCACACTCCTTTTTGGCTGACTTACCACTGTGCTTGACCATTGAGATAATGAGTACTTACCCAGCAGGACCTAAATAAGATGGAGTAACAGGCACAACACAGACAAGATGAGGAGGAGAAGATACAATTTGAACTATCTAATTAAAACACTAGGTCACTATTTCCCTAAGAATGAATGTTCTCTGGGTTACACAAAAGGCTCCTCCAAATACAAATGTCCAAAGCTAGTGGCCTGAAGGACACCTCATGATCTGTCACCCTCTCCTCTCTTGCAGAATAACAATATACACAAGCTTAATAATACTCTAACCTTTCCTCAGAAGAATGATGCATTCAGTTCCCGTGTATGAGGTGAGGTAAGTGAGTCATTGAAAAGACAAGTCTATGAATTCAAATGGAAGGAAGAAGAGGAGGAAGAACTAGAAAAGGGGGAGGAAGCAGGGACCACAGTAACTGCTAACACATCATTTACCAACTACTTTTAAATATACCTGGTCACGTTNGTGAACCTTGACCTCCTTTGCCCTAACCATTCTTGTTTTGAGCACAGCTTAGGAGAACTTTCTCCATGAAGACTTGTACAGCTCCTCCTGCCTCTGCCAAGAACAATCAATCATTCCTCCTGATTCTGTTTCCACTGAGCATTGACATATCCATTAATGATCAACATCCAAGACCCAGGCCCCTCATATTTAAGTCTTATTTAATTTTAAAAGGACTATTTTTGTCTTCTGTAAGTAGACATTCACTTTTTTTTTCTGAGTGCATGACCCTTCCTTTGGAGACTGTCTGACTATTTCTGACTTCATGGCTTCCCTTCCTTTGGGCAGGCTTCCCACTCTCAACTCCAGGGCACACATGAAGGCATCATGTTCTAGACTTTGAAACACTGTGCTTGGTACAGGGTAATCATGACTCTCAAGTTGGTATTATGGGACACAATGACAAACTTTTCTTAGCTTTTGGGGGTAAGATAAGATTTTTTTCCACTTTGATTCATAGCTCTAGGAATAACAAGTACTGAGGATATCTGAAACCTCCAGTGGAGAAGGTCTGGTGGGGAATGACTCCAACACAGAGGGAGGCAGAAGCATGCCACACAGCTCTAGCTTCCATTGCAATTCTGTTGCAACCATAAGATGCTTTCTGGTCAACGGTTTTGAATGGAAGTCACTAGCTTCCAAGAGAAGATGGGTAAAGCTGGTTTGTTTTATCTTTAGTCCTTTGCAGAGTCTTTGGAGGCTGTGTATTTACACTGTGGAGCCTTCAAATACAATCCTTGGGTCATCGCATGAAAGGAAATCATTCAGTAAAAAGACACTAGCTCACAGGGATCTCTGCATGAGTGAGGAATCTGCTGTGGTAAGATATCGAGATTTAGGATTAAGATATGATCATCCTTTATGTTTTTGGATTCTTGCCATGTGTATTCTGTGAGCTGAGGGTTGGATGATCCAAGCAATTCCACTCTGTGTGCCTTTCTCTCCTGTGGCCAGTGTGCAGGCCATCTTCTTTCTGTTTTATTCTTTGATAGATTCATGCATGTCTAGAGTGACCTTTGCTCATTCATTCCATCCCATTATCTTCTCTGATCTTCTTCCCTCTTCTGATGGACTTTCCTCCTCCCAGAAAGTCTTCTTCCTGGTGTGTGAGATCCAGTGAGCTTGGTTAGAGCTGTTTATGTGAGCATAGGTGGAAGGCTTTTTAATGGAGCAAGGGCAGCTTATGAGTGGCAATACCACTGAAGAAGTGGTTTTCACCCCTCAGCAAACACTAACTATTAATAGTGCCTGGGGAGGAGCAGAGCCTTGTGAGTCCTCGTTCCCTAACATGTTGACAGGCCCAATATTGTACAGGCCATGTGTGAATCCATACCCATAGTGAGTTCATGAGTGCCACAGCCACCATATCATGTCCAGGAGATGTCCTTTCCGTGGCACACTCCTCATCCTTTGGCTTTTATATTATTTCCATCTAATCTTCTGCAATGTTCCTTGAGACTTGAAGTTAGTGGTACAGCTGTAGGTCATTTTCTCATGTCGTGAAATAGGAACATCAGAGCAATGAGCATGCATAAGGCTTTCTCAGGCACAGACTGAACGAAGTAACACTCCCAACTCATGCCATTAGCCATAGCAAGTCACCTGTACCATACTAAAATTGCGGTCTAATGACATGCATTCTATCTATGACAGAGCCGTGGAAGAGGTATGGATGTAAGGAAGATAGAGCTGGGGGTAGGAAGTCCATCTACAGACTTCTATGTGATAACTCATAGAAGCCACAGATGGTATCTGCAGGCATGTCAAGATACTTCTACACTATGAAACTGAAGACAACTAGCCCCAACCTTCCAAGTCATCCTCATTTTACGAGCTCAGAAACCAAGTATCTCAATGTGCACAGTCTTCTCTGTCCAGCAGCATCCTTTGTCAATATTATAGACAACAGAGGTAATCCAGCCCCAACAGATCAGGGCTCTGTGTCTTTATTTACCCCATGACAAGCAAGAAGATGTAAATAGACCATACGGGAAGCTGCCTTTTCATTTGCACCCTTTCATTCATTTTGCATTGATAAGACACACAGCCTGAGAAAGCTATAAATAAGAGGCTGGAAACAGCTTGAGGGGCTGGTGATGGAGCCACAAATCACCAGAGTTACATCTTCATCAGGACGTTGATATGGAACTTTTACAATTGCCAAAATATATTTATCTCTGCTCAAGCTACACAACTTGTATATCACAAGCTAAAGCGGTGAGACCTCAATTTTGCCCATGTTTTTACAAAGTTTCCTGTCAATCAGCCCAGATCTAGCTGGAGTAGATGCATCTATTTCTTGTCTTACCCAAGGCAAAATTATCCACATAGTTTGTGAGTCTGCCTGTGCCCTTTTTCTAATTTCACAGGTATGTAGCACCCCCACAATGAGCCAAAAGGCATGTAAGAATTTAGCCCAACCACACTCTTACATTCTTTCCAGATGAACCCATTTGGAACTTCCAGCATCAAGTAGGGGAGATATAGGGAAGGAGAACACGTCACTCCCACATTACCTCTCTTAAAATGCTGGCTTGAAACAAACTTATTCTCTCCCCTCATGGGGTTGGGGACTGTGTGCTCGAGACAATGGTATTACAAGGGCATTAACACTGTGGGTTGGAACATGTAAAGCACACTTGGTTGGAAACAGAAGTGTGGAGGCAGAAGCTGTAATTTCATGGAAACATAAGGCTGAGGGCTCGGGATGGGTGAAGTGAGGTTTGGATCCCTAGTGGGCACAGAGGACAAGCATGGCACAAGAAAGAATGAAAACAAAACCTCTGCTGAGAGCAGGCATGTTTGGGTTGCTCAGGCCTTGCCCTGAACCCAGCGCTCATGCCAGCCAACACTGATTCATGGCGTCTTTAAGCCACATATTGGGCTACACATTTCCTGCCCCTCTTCACATGTACTGTTACTATGCTGTTTAGGGGAGCTAGAGGGGTGGCTCAGTAGCAGTGATTAACTATTATGCCACTTTCAGATTGGGAAACTGAGGCTTAAAAATGTAATTAATTTGCCCAGTGTCACACAGCTATTGAGAGGCAATAGAACTGCAAGTGGGCACAGACATGAACATTTAACCAAAGCAGTCAACTCTAGAATGTGACCACTCTACATAGTCAATTTTCTTTAAAGAAATGAACTGGCATGGCCATTGGAGTATGAGAATGGCAAAAACCAAACATCAACATCAACAATAAAAGAAATGGAACAAAAATACTGAGTTGGAGCCAGGAAGCCAATGGCAGTCTGGGGGAGGCCATCTGAGAGACAAGACACGGTGCTTCTGAACTCTGGTGTTTAGGAACAGTATAATGGGGTGTCCAATGAGACTTTCTTTTGCCCAGAACTGATGACAGGTCACAAAGTAGAGGACAAAGAGGGGACAAGCAACCAACCACATTCTAACCATCATCAGAAGTGAGCAAGTGAGGACCTCCATGCCAGCACCTGCTCAGAGGCAGAGAAATGGTTCCACCACCCTTCACTGTCTCTAGTCCAGTGCTTCAGTAGTCCATACATTTCCATGCACTCTTTCAGTTTTCTACAAAAAGAACCCACACGATCCTGTGAGCCTTTTCTGTCATGGAATGTTCTAGAAGTTCTAATAGCAGCCTTTACCCATGGATGACCAGGTAAGAAAACAGAGAAGCTTTTTGCTTTTCAGGAAATACCATCTTATATTTTCACCTCATTTTCTCCCCATATCTTAAATGTCACCTCAGATACTTGGAGAAAATCCTCAAATTAATCAGTTAGGTTGGTTAAACTGTAATTANAAGAACCTCTTGTGGTGATTTGAATAGGTATGGCCCCCACAGACTTATATGTTTGAATGCTTGGTCATAGGGAGTGGCACTATAAGGAGGTGTGGCCTTGTTGGAGGAAGTGTGACCTTGTTGGAGGAAGTATGTCACTGTGGAGGCGGGCTCTGAGATCTCCTGTGCTCAAGCTACATTCAGTGTGGCTGACAGTTCACTTCCTGTTGCTTGGGGATCAATACGTAGAACTCTCCGCTCCTTCTCCAGCACCATGTCTACCTGCACACCACCATATCCTACCATGGCAATAATGGGCTAAACCTCTGAAACTATAAGCCAGTCTCAATTAAATGTCTTCCTTTTTAAGAGTTGCTAGGGTGATGGTATCTCTTCACAGCAATAGAAATCATAACTAAAGCACCCCTAAATCTCACTGACTTAAATCACAGTATCTTACAAACGGATTTCTCCCTCAGACCCATGAGAGATGGGTTTCTTTATTGGGAACCCTCTTCCATGCAGTAACAGCAGTATTGAGGCTCCACAGTGCCTGAACACAGCTTCCAAACACTGAAAAAAAAAGAAAGAAAAGAAAAACTGGATGAGGCTTTTACTTACCCTGACTTGGAAGCTGGTGGCATCTATGCAAATCCTCGGCCAGAACTTATTATACAGTTGCAATGGATCTTCAAAAGATGCTGGGACCTGCCAGGAAGCATGAACATACTTTGTATCCCCAGTTGCCTGGGTCCCAACCACGGCTCTCTTAAGCTCGTNGAAATGCTTCTTCCATGAAGACTTACCCAGCAGTTCATGCCGCTTCCAAGAAGAATGAATTACTCTCTCCCTGTTTATGAGTTCACAGTGCATTGATAGAAACTTTAGAGTAGTGGTTCTCAACCTGTGGGTTGCAACCCTTAGGGGATTGAATGACCCTTTCATGGGGTCACAAAGTAGATGTCCTTCATATCAGATATTTAATTACAATTCATAACAGGAGCAAAATTACAGTTATGAAGTAGCAAAGAAGTTAATTTTATGGTTTGGGGGTCACCACAACGTGAGAACCTGTATTAAAAGGTCGCAGCATTAGGAAGGTTCAGAACCACTGCTCTAGAGTTTTCAGAATGCTGTGTAATTTTGCTCTCCCTCTACCATGTGAGCCTCATGAAAGGAAAAAATAATGCTTTTTTGCTCTTTAGCCCCCATAACATTACCAGGGGTGTAGGTTGGATTTAATGAATTTTAAGTGAATAAATGGTATTTTGCAGGTAACTTTGATGTTGTAAGTTTTCCACCCTACCTAGTGACTGGGAAGCACAGTGGACACCTCCAAAAAGCCACCCTTGACCATTTGATGTGGGAATGCTCCCCT